>WUAP02124304.1:0-15374 GCA_015163945.2 Stichodactyla helianthus | reverse complement strand
TTTGTATTAAATTGAAATCATGGACGACTGACTAGCCTCGTTTTCGATCTCGGCCCAGGCCAGCCGAGTTTTTTCCGTCATGTTCGGAATCGGTGTATTCTGCTGACCATAAGGCCAGACAGACGATGCCCTATGTCACTTTCGCTCTCAGTCCCTCTCAGTTAATTTTATGGACACAGGTAGCCCACTAGTACCGACTTGAATTGAAATTGTTGTACCATTTCTGTCTGGTGCCGTTGTCGTGACTAGTAGAAGATCTCGTCTTTAGATGACGTTAACCTACGTCCGAGAAAAAATGGACCGAAGAGCTCGATTCCTGTGCCATCGGGTTCCGGACTCCACGCATTCCGAATTCAAGATTTCTTGACATGGAGCGATTTTATTGTAATGTTAATATCCTCATTTGTGCATAAAAGTTCTTTGAGGCTGCTTTAACATGAATCAACAACAGTAGCATCTATCAGAGCGAAGAACACGACGCTTCATAAACATCGCTTTAATTTCTGCAGCAAGTGCTACTCGTAGATATTAGTAAGTATTGAGACTCAATGAAATTGATATAGCTCAGGTATTTTAATCCGACGACTGGTCCTAAAAAAAATTCTAAAGATATTTTTCCATCAACTTCTTATGAAATTCAAAAGTTTGACATATATTTTGGAAGAAACAATTACGTTAGTTGAATAATATTGATATTATAGGTATTGATATGCGATATTTCTTTCAAAACCTTTCTAGATATGATGAATTGTTTTTTAAATGAATTTTTCGTCTCCATGGTTGTGAGCGAATACATACGAGTAAATAATTCTAGGATTTAATTTTTGATTCATTCATTCCACTGACATGTCTATAACTGTTAGCAGTTTTGGCTAAATAAATATCTTAAGGGTATTTAAGTCGGTAGTTTGGCCTTCAAAGAACTCCCTTTTCAGAGCTTCATGTCTTTCGTTCAGTTTGGGCTGCCGGCATCAAATATTTAACTTTGAATTCAGTTTGAGTCCTTAATTACTTTGACTAGTGGAAGACAAAACACAAGGTGTTGATCCGCAATTCTTTCCTTTTTTATTTAAGGAAAACTTGAAATTTTAAACTTCGTACAATGTACATTTATTTTTTTAAAATATATAAATATTTATACAATCGACCTTGTCAAGAGAAAATGAGGTAGAGAAGGAATCCCTGGTACTGGATTCTTTACCCATCATATCAGCCCTTCGTTCTATTTTTAGGTTGGTATTTAGTTTGAGAATGGAACATGATTGGTCAGATCGTACGAGGTCCCACAGCCAATCACACAAGTAGGTCTTGTTCTAAAAATAGAACGAAAGGCTGATATGATGGGGTACCAGGGATTCCTTCTCTTACCTCATTTTCTCTTGACCTTGTCAAGCAATGGCTTGTGTGTTGCCTAACACCTTTGCTAACTACACAGGCAACCCGAGCGATATTGAAGTCTTGGATTCCCTGTGGTTTATGATTTACATGTATTTTACATGTACATGTATTATGGGGTTTGGACTTTTGCTACCAAATATTTCGTTCTTCCCTCTGTGTAAAGTAAAAATTTAAATCCCCCCGGCAAACTCCTAGACTTTAGTCATATTTTCAGCCTCACAACCCTGCAACTTTGATAACCCCCCCTACAAGACTTTTCAAGATAATCCCCTCACTTCCAATTTCGCCGCCTCCCCCTGTTGGAAAGAAAATTCTAGACAGTCTTCTCAGTTTGGTCCAAATTTTAACATTTTTATTAATAAAAGCCAAATGACTAAAGATAGTCTTTCTATCCCCTACACAGGAAAAATTAGCGCCATGCCGAATAAACACGTGATGCTATCCTACCAATGGGATTCCCAGTCCTTGGTAGAAAAGGTGTACAACGCGTTACGTGCGCAGGGACTGAAGGCTTGGATGGACATACATGGCGGAGTCAAAGGCAACATTAACGATAGGTGCGGATGCAGTCGATGAGCTGAGCCTGCGCTCTCATTGAGACTTGGTCAGCAAAGAAATGCCTTGTAAGGGTTAACAAGTTATCAGGGGGAGGGTCATCATTTTCTGAGCCTTCCAAAAGGGTGAGTCATCTAAAAAATAGACAAAAGGAAGAGGGAGGCTCATATAAAATTATGCCGAGTCAGGATCAGAAGCGACTTCCAGGTACGAAGTGAAAGTCAGGTTCTGTTAAGATTTACTTATTTTCCCTCCTTTCTAGTAATTCTGCACTCCTCAGTTCCCCATCAGATCAGTTAGTCTTTGTGCGAGTTTACATAAGACTAACAGACTGAACTAAGGCACGGGTCATTATTTATAGCCGGAGGAGAGGAGGGGAGGGGGTGGATTTTTTTGGTCGGGAGATTTTGTGGGGTTCACAAGGTTTTGCAACAAGCGTGAGGGAGGATCAGTATAAAACGACAGACAGTAAGGTGGTGATTACATACATGTGTCAGTAAATTTGTTCGCAATGAGGGAGGATGAGGGGGAAATAGGTTCTTCTAATTTTCTTTGTATTGTGTATTACTAGTATTTTCAATATTATTATTTATTAGATTCAAACCCGTCTATTTGCTAAAATCTTTTCTAGCATGGCCGAAGGCGTAGACAACGCTGCTGTTGTATGCTGTTTCATGACGAACAAATACTCGGTAAATATACAAAATGCATAGACTAAAATGTTCATAATTACCCTTGGAAATCTTGGAAAATGAATTTGCGCACTTTACCGTAACCATAACTACGCGTTGTGATCGGATGATTTACAAGAAAACAATGGGAAGCCATCTCAGTGTTACTTTATACCGTTTCGTTTACGTGCTGTAAGTCATTATACAAAAGTTTCGCCACTCATACGAAAAAAGCTCTATGAGTACTTATATACAAATGTGTGTGTATAATAAAAAGTAGTCATTGTTTACTTCAGGAATCCAAAAACTGCAAAAAGGAGTTGAATTATGCAGACGATCAGAATGTGCCTGTTGTACCCGTCATGTGCGAGAAAGACTTCAAGGCAAAAGGATGGTTGGGTATTATAACAGCAGGGGCATTGTGGATAGACTTCAGGTAGGCAGAAGCTATTATTTAACAATTAACTCATGAATAATTAATGAGCAAAACACAATAGAAATCATTGACCATGAAATAATAGCGCTGCGCGTCAGTGACGTCACAACTCAGACAAACAAACTTCAGAAAAAAATTTTTTTCATCTTCTTGAGTCCGATTTCTGCCGTTTGGTTTTAAATGACAACTTTTTTATTTTTTAAAATAAACAATGTTTTATAAAATAAAATAAAATACAACGAAATAAAATGGATGTCTCTCCGTGTTCTTTTCAGTATAATTTTGTTTGTCTGAGTCATGCATCTATTAAGCGGGCTATTTTTAATACCGACGCGCAGCGCTATTCAGACACAAAATTGTCTTCATTTGCATTAACTTTAACTTGAATTTCCGATTCTCATTCAAACTTGATTAATTTCGAAAAAATCAGTAGAACATGAGAATATACACCTAGACGTTGTTTAAGTAGTTTACAACATTCACATCCGTGTTGTATCAGATTTACAATCCTCCTGCCTTCGGCTCGTGTTGAAAATTCTGATACAACATTGCCACTCATATTGTATAAATAATACATAACGTTTGCAACCAAGAGGATTAAAAGACAAAGGCATGACGGCCATGTTGATGGTAAAAACAAAAGGACCTAATGAGAAATCTTTCGTTAAATACCACCAACATGGCCGTGATGTCTTAACGTGCAAGATGCTACGTGGTTAAATAACATACTACATTCCTTAGGGAGCGTTTATATTTAATATAGGTTGGGGAAATTGTTCTCTTGCATATGGCAGCACCCATCTTATGTGATATACTGTAAGCAATAGTAAAAAGCCATGACTCCTTTGCACCTTGTCTTATTTTTGGGAAATGTTTCGAAAGCCTCCTCCTTCCCCCCCCCAATTCTACTGCTGAAAAATCGTGACTCTCCCATCATCATATCCTCCTCTACACTACAAATTATGAATGCTCCCTTATTAATTTTGCACGTTTAATTCCAGGGATTGTAAGAACTTCACCAACAGTGTCGAATCCCTTGCCAATGAAGTAGTTCACGCAACAGAGGATGACATTAATCTTTCTAAAGCAGACCAGAAAGCAGCAGTGGCTAATGCACCAGCCGAAGCTCCCAAGACTACAGTCAAAAAGAAACCTGGGCGGGCTTTTCGTCATAAATTGCAAGGAAAATTCTTGGCTGAATCTGGTGAGTATGTGTCTTGTTTACTCAGCTTTCTACTTTTCTTTCTCTTATTTTTGAAGCATTACTAACGCACTAGTCAATTGAAACCCCCTATCTCCCGGCCTTCAGGGGGAATTCATCATTCACGTAGTGTTAGGTTTTGAAGTTGTTACTGGTACAATTGCCACAATTTCGAAAAGTCCTGAAAATTTTAATATAACTTCCTAGTTTTTTCACGCTACGTGCCCCTCAAATTTGATGCAAATAAGCCAAAACGAAATGCTTTATGGGACAAAAGAAATCAACGTATTCTGACTCCCTCTTTCATCACGTCAGCGTTTATTAAGCGGTATAATGTAATGGTTCACTTTTGCGACCTGTTTCATAGGTCAGGTCAAGTTCCATCAAGCCAGCGGTCATCGCAGTACCCTCGTGCTAAGAGATAACCCAGAGGACACGAGTTACTGGGTGGAAGAAAAACAGCAAAGCCATTCTGAGATTGTCTTCTACAAGAACTATGCTACTAAAGGCTACCTAGGTAAAGCAATAGACCTTTTTCGAATTCGCTGAACACCGCTGTGTTTCTTGATTACAGACTCATTTCTACAGGGTTAGCCTCATTTTAGCGTCAAAATAGGCACAACAAAGATAGATCAAAGAATGCATGACTTTAACAATATAAAAACTTTGAAATTCCATGGACCTTCATTGAAACACGTGAATATTCTACACAAAAACGAGGCTAACCCTGCAAACGGAGAACTCGAAACTGGAGTATACCGCTGACAACTACGATGTCATCTTAATCGAAGACTTTGATTGGTCCTTAGGATTTTGGATTGTCACGTGTTATAAACTATATGTTTGATTGGTTCTAAAGTCCTAATGATTACCTATTAATCACACCAGATCATAAGTTGTGATTGGCTCACACTTATTGAGAAAAATCACGCGATACAATGGCGCGAATGACCATGATTGGCTCTTACAAAATTTATGAAATTTATTACAAAATAGTTGTTATTACAGTTGAGACCACAATAAGATATTCTTCTGTTTTAATTAAGAATCATACAAGGCTATCATGGGGTCAATACAGTGCTTGTCTGACTTGCATCTCAACCGCTGGCATCAATAACATCTTTCACTAATAAAGAAGTTTTGTTGGATGGCAGAACAATGAGGGGACTGAATTCTGCCACCCAACATGGCTGTCGTCACGTGATCGTGCAATGGCGGATCGTTAACCCCTCTAGGAAAATTATCAAAAAACAACAACATAAAAGAAAATTATTGAGGACAAATCCAATTTCTTACCTCGCGTGAGCCTCCCTACCCGAAATCATAGATTTTCCAGTGACTGTGAATATAACAGGGGTTTTTTTTGTACCTCAACTGAAGTTTTTTTTAAATTTTTTATTTATTTTATTTTATTTATTTTTTATTACATGGACAGGATACGACCCAAATGGAGATTACATTTACACCAAAGCCCAACATTACGGCGCCGAGGAATGGATCTTGAAAGCAGACGAACAGTCCAGTAATGGTGAGCGAGCTGTGGTCTTGTTTGCTAACTATGGCAAGAAATATTTGGCCATTAGAAATGGTAAACTGACTGGAGTGAATTCCTACGCTAACGACTGCGTGTGGATCCTGGCGTAAATCACACAGGGACTATACCGGTACACTGATACACTGAGCATATATGTAATGATGTAGGTGAATGTAATGATGAGTTATTCATAAACAAATTAACGACCCCATTTTCTTGTAGGTGATATTTCATGAAATAGTTAAACCTGCGCTGGAATTGGGGAAATTAGCACACATTTTTGATAAATGTATCTTTTTATTCCAGCCACAATTTTTGTTTGAATATAAAAAGTAGACACGGTAATTCTGAACAAAGATAACACAGTAACTGAACGATTAACAAACTGGCTATAATTCATTATTTAAGTTCGATAGTGCAGGCATGCGGCTTAATCAGTAATCGGAGTTTGACTCGAATTAAATGCAAAACTAAAGCTAGAACTCTTGTCAACTTCTGCAAGTCCTTTATCAGCTTTATAGGAATCAAAATCACAGTCTTTAAACCATGGTTTATTATACGTTCACACGTTCATTTTTGGTCAGCGATTGACTTCCATGATACTGCTGTCAGCTGAAGTCACAGTCAACAATAACTACAGGTGGTTTGCAATCATTCCCTAGAGATTAATGCTGCCATGTTGGCTGATATATATAACAAGAGAATTCGATTTTTTGTGTGTAAAGTTCAGCCAACATGCCAGCTATGAAGTTTACAGTGGCAATACCAATATACATTTTCAGTAAAATATACGTCCATCGAGCTCTTCTGGCTTGAGATCTCGTATTTTAGCAATAGCATTTGATGACATTACAATATGTCTTTGAATGTAGTCCTTGTATCCAAGTAATCCAGTAAAACTGGACCGAGGAGATAACGTCCCTGTGGACTGCCATTCCTTTGCTAACGGCTCCAACGATCTTTTCAAACCAACTTCGTTGTTCAGAAGCCCGGCGTGTCGATAACTTAACGATGACTCTCCGAGTTTTCCGGTCGTGAATCGCCTTTTCTTCTCTTCCGTGGCTGGTTTCGCTTTGGTTGTATCATGCTTTGCTAAAACACTGGTGAATGGCGTCTGCATTGTTGGCAGACCAGCGGACTGTGGCCTTGGAATAGGATTTGGTATGAAAACTGCTTCTACGGGTGGAGGGGTGGGGTCCTTTGTCATCTCAGCTTCAAGGGGTGGAGGGATTTGATCAAGTTTTGTCATATCATCAACCGTTTTTGTAATCTCGTTCAACCGTGTCCCCAGAATGTTCAAAGGAGGCTGTTCTACCTTCGGCATGGTTTTGCTCATCTTGCGATAAATCTTTTGGTCTCTATCTCTCATTTCTTTCAAGAGCAGGCCGGTGAATTTCGTAGTCCTGCGAAGGAAATTCTCATGCTCCGTTGAAAACGACGCAATCTTGTTGATTTTGTTCTTCATTTCTCTATTGTCTGTTCGAAGTTTTTCCAGCTCTTTCATTGCCTTTTCTAACTGCTTCCTTACTTCCATCACGTTGTCCTGTCTCTCCTTAGCCACGTCATCACTGATTCGTTCAGCAGCTGCGAATTCTAATTGATCCGGGGTTTCTTCCAAACTCTCTTGATTCGAGCTTTCAATAATTTCATTCCCAAGATGCTGTGCTTTCTTTTCTAAACCGTCCGTTTTTTCCAAGTCACATATTTCGGTTTCCGTGCTAGCATCTTGCATCGTCGGCGCCTTCCTGTGGTCTTCTTTTTTAACCGTTTCGTTAGCAGGAAAAACGAAAACATTTTCTTGTTTGCCATCAACAAAATCTTTCGTGCACTCGGACGATCCGTTCTTGTGCTTGCGCAGTGACTCCGATCTAACCAAAGGGTGGGAGTTCTTTTTATCTACAAGTGACTGTAGATCTCGCGAGAGCTGCTCGTTAAGTGCTTGAACCATGGACATGTTCTTCTTGACGTCGAACAACTCCTGCTGAATTCTACGAAACTCCGCCATAACTTTTCTCTTTTGGTCGTCCGATTTGATTGAACTTTGGCTCAAGGAATGAGAATCACTTGAACAATCGCTACTTTCTTCTACGTTAATAGCCTCCTCCATTTCCCTTACTTCCCGAACTTCTAGTCCGCCACCACACGGGTTCTCCAGCAAGTCCTGTACTTCTTCCTGGATTATTTCATCCTTATTTATTTTCGAGCCGTCAATTGGCTGCCCAATGACTACAAAACATGACATCGTTTTACGAGAAGCCTCTTTATCTTCGTCGTCTTCCATTTTCGTACATTCTTTACCTTCCTCTGCTCCAGAAAATCCGCGACGGCTTTCTTCCAAGGGAGAGCCGTTATTTTCATCATCAATCATGTCCAACGGTACACTCTCTTCGTTTTCTTTTTGCCTTAAATTTTGTAGCTCTTGTTTTATGTTTTCACATTCTTCTATCACAGTTTCTTTATCTCTCACTGCTTTGGCCAGCTTGAAAGTCAGTGCGCAAACCTGTTGTGACTTCAGAGCTTTCAATTCTGCGTAGCGAACATTTTCATTCTCTAGTTGTTGTTTGAGGCTTTTCACTTCTTCTCGTAAGGTGTCTCGTTCGTTTATCAAGGCTGTCATCTCTGTCTTGTTTTTCACTTGATTTTCAGGCTTGTCGGTGGTTTTGGCCAACTCTTCTTGTTCTTTGCCACTAGCCTAAATAAATCAAGACAGCATCATCTTTATCACTATCTGCTTGCAGTTAAGCTAAACGAATTGTGCGAGATAATTGATTTACACTAGATCGTAAACTTCTTAAGATTACGTTTGCTCACTACTACAATTAAGATTACGACGCTAGTGTGAACAAGGCTTAACAGCGAGCTGGTGGTGACGATGGCGGGATGAAAAGGGAACGTTTCACCGCCATCAAAAAGGTCATTGAAAGTATAAAGCCTGATATTTAAAACCTGATTTTTATACTATGAATTTTTTAAAAATAGAATAGCCATGAAATCAGTTTATGAAAGAGACAGGGGTTCTTTCTTCAAATGAAGTGAGACATCGATTATCAACCACTTCAGTAAAGTGAATATAAAGTCAACAATTGTAAAAGCTTTTTCAAACAATTACAGACTAATAAGAAAACAAATTTACCTTTTGTTTGCTCATCTTCCTGATTCTCTTCAACATTGTATGAATCTGGACAAAAAGACAAAACATTAAGCTCGACGACCAGAAGAACTAAGTATAATTTTCTACTCGAAGCGCGCGCTATTGCCAGTTTTGCCGCCAAAGAGTATCTAGTCTTCCCTGATTTGTTAAACCTGTTCGACTTGATTTTAAAAACGTTGTTTTTTTGATACAGAAAATCAATGTCTTCTCTGTAAAAACTAATTAATTGAGCATACCTTTTAAAGCTTAAAATACTAATACTGATATTAAACTTGTTATTCGTTCCATGCTTAATTAAATATAATCTGAGTTTGATTGAGCAGGTATTCAACAAACGAATTCTATACTATAAACAAAGCGTGCAGCCTTGCCACTTGTAAAAAATATATATTTATATTTATATGTATTTGTTTCTTCCCATTCCGGTTTTGAAAGAAAGAATTTGACATATTTGCTAAGAGAATTTTTAAGAATTATTACTAGATAAATTTTGGAGAATTTCGAATATACTGAGGGTCTGCGCCTTCAGCTTGCGAAACATCCACGCTCTCTGGCTTCTGTATGAGCAAAAGTTACAAAGACCATTCAACTTCTTCTCCAGAAACATTATTCTCGATAACCTGACAGTTGATTAAAATAGTAGAACATTTTAAAATCCAATTATCATTTACTGCGTAAATCTAAACTCTACTGAAAAAAGTCGCGCTGTAATTAGTCGTGGACCTTGACAGCGCTATGGCAACAGCGGAGAGTTTACAAGAACCAAACTTGAAAACCGAAAACCAAAGATTACAACATAGAACAAACACAAATCAATCCTATGATCAAAAAGAGCAGGTAAAGATTATTTGTATTGAAATTAGTTATGATTACAATTTTATATCCAACTTCTTACTTTTAGTCGTGTTAAGTGTTGATTAACTGTGGACTTGGTCCGCTTCGTAACACACGTTTTCTTTTGTTCGTCCAGTAGCTTTAAGTAACTTCCATTATCCCGACTACTGACAACTTCAAAACGCTGCTAAAATTCTCTGTTAGATTAAAGCAAGGACTTAAATAAATTCAGAGGCGAATATTTGACTTTTTGGCATTGAAAAGCCTCTTCGTGGAAGTAAACTAAAATCTTTACTAATTATTGAATAGTTTTAGGCTATAATCCTATTTCTTAATCCTCTTGTTTTGTTATTGTCAAGTGTATGACCCAGAAAATTAAAAGTCTTTGAGCTATGCAAACAAAAACGAATCCTATTCTGTCGGCTAGGAGTAAAACCAACGGTTTCTTTGTGAGGTATTCAAATTGGCGCCACAAACAAGGCATGTTGGTTTGTGTGTTGAGTTTCATTGAACATGTGCAGTTGAAGTGGACGCACCGCGGTCAACGTGACACAAGACTTTTTATTTTGATTGGAAAAACTTTCAGCCAATTTCAGGCCCTTTTTCTTAGTGTTTTCGATTTTATTGGAAACTGAACATTATCGCCACTGATACTAAGTTTCACGGTAGCGGCCGCCGTAGGGCTAGAAGGGGACTGAACGATCGGGCCACTTTTTAATCACGCAAAAACTAGTAAACAATAGCAATAATATTAAGAGTCTTACTACAGTCAAGTTTTGAAAAAAGCGAGAATTCGTTGAATTCTTTTCTATTAGATAAAAGAGTATGACATGGTTTTATAGAAAAGGGTATTAATCTTAAGATAACAGTATTCATGTATACAATATCAATCAGTAAAGTCAACTTCCTTCAGAAGATATTGAAAAAGGTCTCTGTAGAACTGAACTAAACGAATCTCTAGTCGTTGCTACTCGTGCCCCGTCCCTCCCCTCCCTAGTTACTCTTGGTCCTTGGTACATTGCTTCATAAATTGATTGAATGGATAAATTGATTGAATGGATGGATTTCGATTTTTCTTTCGTCTTCGCTTGTTTTTTCTTTGTTTGTTTTCCTAAAAAAAAAAGCAGATATATATTATCAGAAATATGACCTTGATTAGTCTAATCCCCCACACTCCGTTACGTCGCGAGGGGGACTAGAATAGACCGGTAAGCATGGTGGAAAATACGACTTCTTCTCGTCCTTTCTTTTATATTCAAACTCTATGCCCACATAAAAATTTATGGTGGAAAACAGGAATGGATTGTCCTGGACTTCGGGGTACAACATCCAGCATCTGCAATCCACTCTTGTCGCAGCTTCGATAACGATTTCTTGAAAGTTAGTACCGAGACTACTTGACTTACCTTCATTATTTTCATGGCCATGGTTTCGGCAAATTCAATCTGCGCTCTCGTAAGTGTTGATACATCGAGCTCGGTACTAAGTTCAGATAAGAAAACACAGGATTAATATTTATTGGAACCAATAATATCGATCTAAAAAGTCATAATAATCCATTAACACATCACTTACGAATATTGAGAAAGGTCATCCTTGAAGGTAGTCTTGATGTTGGGATTCAAACGGAACATTTCCTCTGCAGAGAAGATAGTTTTGTCCTACAAGAAAATTAATCCAAAATATTCCTAAGAGTACGTTAACTCGTTCCACAATAACCATCTCTTGGTAAAGTCAAGAGTCAAGTTCATTTGGAACGTACTCCCTATAGTTTTCACTTCCAGTGAAGGACTTGTTCTACATTAGCAGGGGAGGTGGGTGGAGATTCAAAATTTAGAGCTGTAAATGACGTGACCCTTCTCAGAAACAGCAATAAAATATCTTGACCCTCCGTGTGGGTTTGGAATAAATTTTCATGTCCCCCTTTTTCAAGCATTTAATACTTCATCTGATCCTGACTTCGCATAATAGCTGTTATTACAGCCGAGCCTGCAATGAGATACCGTATAATTTGTTTTTAAAGAATCATTCAAGTGAGGCTATCGGGTCAATACAATGCGTAATGACTCATTTGCATCTCATCGGCATGCATCTGTAATAACAGCTATAGACCCCTCGCACATGTCGTTAGAGCAGCTCAATCTGGGGGGACAAAACAAAAGACTTTTGCTCTCTTGAGAGCTAGAATCCATTGTTTTGTCCCCCAGATTTAGCTGCATTCTGACGTGCTGCAAGGGGTCTATTTCTCGGCCATGTCTCTTTGTTTCGTCTATTTTTAGAAGACCCACCTTTCTAATTCTGGAAGGCTCAGAGAATAATAACCTTCCCCCTTTCTCTCCCCCTCTCCCCCTGCTACTTTATGACAAGTCCCTAAACTGAACACAATCCTCCAGGATTGAAACCGAGTAAATCAAAGATGTAAGTGAATCCGTCATTCCCAGATAATATCGATGACCGACAACACACCTTGCATTCTTTAGCATCTCCATCCTCTAAACATTCAAACTCTGCTGTTTCAAATTTATCTTCTTCTGTTGCTTGCCATTTCTATATACAAAAAGAAGGACTTTAAACAATCATATTTTCAATTCAAATCAATGTACTTTACACCTGATCAGCTTATGTCATTGATAGCTGCTGTCAGTTCATTCTTCGGCTACTGACCTGGAATTCTCTGTGCAAACCAGCCTTGCTTAGTTTATCTCTTCCCGCGCTTTCTCGAATGTCCACATCAGTCTTAAAGCTGTAGGTATCGTTGACTCCTGCTTCTTCGATTAAAAAAAGTTTACTTAGCTATAGCGATAAATATTTCTATAATCATCAGCTTTCATGATTTCAGTGATATCTAGTACCTTTTTCGGGCTCTTTTTCTTGTTTTCTTTCTTCGATATTTTCCTCGCTGTTCAAACTTTTGTCTTTTGGCAAGCTATGAAGTGCAGAAATTTACCGTAAACTTTTTACATGGAATACAACTGTTCTTCCTTTTCCACTGATAATCAGACGCTATATTCTAGAACATTCTCCCCTTCCCCTTCCATTCATCCTCTTCATTATATTTCCGTTCTAAACCTATGCTTAGATCAGCCCAGAGGTTGTTTTAGGGTTCGATAGAATTGATAATAAATAATATTCAGTAATTATTGTTGACTACCGTCTGATACTCACGTTAGTTTCATAATAACAGGTTTTCGAGTCAGTGATTCTGCTTTCTCAATGTACGTTCTCATTTCTTCCACACCAAAGTCACCGAACTATGAAAAAAATTGTTAAAAGTAAGTAAGGCTGTTTGGTACGCTGCAATATACCTTCAGGACCACAGCAGCAACAGCAACAGCAACAACAGTAGCAGCAATAAAAGCAGTATAGCAGCAATAGCAATTACTGCGGGAAAAAAAACATGGCTTACCGTGACATGAAAATCTGCAGTTGCCTTATGATGACGGGACTGTGAATCTTCTTCTTGTCGTGGCTGTTCAGAAAATTACAAATAGTTTAACTACCGATTATACATGGTTTCTACGTAAGCTAAAGTAAGTTAATTCTCGTAGCATCATCGGGTGTCACTCGTCCGATCCGTTCGGCTATTCGGATTGGTTTCCTCAGCTTCTCGGACAGCTGGGATTAGTATAATCCTCAGGGAGTCCTGTTTCGCGTGAGGACCACATTTCACGGAATTTAATCCTATTGATTAAACTCGCCCGGCGTTTTTTATCTTTTCGTTTTCGTTATCTTGTCGTTTTCCTACCCTTTAGTTGGGTCCCTCCCCTTTGCACTGGTCTGCGAGTCAGTGTGTGATAAAGTGCGACCCAGGTCATGGAGTCAGTTCTCAAAGCCACCCCAAGGACCACCCTTAGCCGGTATCCTCTTCGAGACATGGGTAAATGAATAAATAAATTTATTTACGCATCTAGCTAGCGCAGAAATTAAGACATTAATTTTCAGTACGAGGAAAATCTTACCATAAAAGAAGAAGTATCTACCCATTCTTTCTCTTCTTCGGTTTTTCTCGATGATTGTTTTTCCTTTTCGCATGGCTGTCAAGGAAATTACAAATAGTTTAAGTAGTCGACATGATTTCAGCCGCTAGGTAAAGTTGATAACATCTTACCATAGACGAAAAAGCATCTACCCACTTGTCCTGCTCATCTTCTTCCTGTTCACATGGCTGTTCAGAAAATTGAAAATATTCCTCAAGTACTGGACATGATTTCAGCCACGAGCCGGGTAGAGTTCAATGATAACATCATACCATATGTGAAACAGCATCTGCCCACTCGTCGTGTTTAACTTCTTCACATGTATACAGCGATTCGTGAATGAATTCTGTAATAGTGAATTCCAGAGAATCATAAAGTTAATGCAAGGGCAACGTAAGAATGAATCACTCAATCCGATAGCTCGCGTTAAGTACTGCCCTAGAGGGGGGAATCCGTAATCCGTGCAGGCCTCACATGTACTGAAGCTGTTACATAACCTTACAGATAACAAGTATTACATTTAACACTTATTTACGGGGACCGAGGGAAACAGTATGTTTTGTGGTCCCGAGACCGCTGGTGTTTCCCGAAGCGAAGCTGAGGGAAACATCAGCGGTCGAGGGATACCACAAAACATACTGCTTTCTCGAGGTCCCAGTAAATAAGTGCTTTATTATCATACCAAGTGTCAAAGAGAACAAAAAATAGAGAAAAAATAAATTGTGGAAATGCGCGCGCCAATGTTGTAGATTCTGGTTTCCGGTTTTGATATTTTTCAGTCACGTGACTTCCGGTTTTGTTATTCCCTGTCCACAACATATTATTGCCCTCCCAGACTTGTCTCCAGGGAGACAGTCGAATTTCTTCACATTCACGTGATACACTTTCGACCAATAGAAATTGAGGAAAATTAAACTTTGACACTTGGTATATAATAATACAAAATGTGTCTTTGAGATAAGATCATCTGAAATCCAAACTAATAACCATAGCAAAGAGAAAACATAAAATTCCTATTTGCAGACAAATATTCCATTTATTGAATTAGTGGTAGTGGAAGATACCTGACGTTGCTGACTCTCCATATCTTCTAAGCCACCTATCAGAAAAGAAATCATTTCGTTCCGCATGACACACAGTAATTAAGGTTTTCGCGCGTAGAAATAATGTAAAGGTTTGACATATCGGCTGCGCTGGCGGGCTGCCTGCATCAGAATCAGTTCATTCATATAACCAAAATGACAATTATAAGTTTATTCGATAAATAATGCAATAATCACTGAAAAATTAACTTACCGCTTGCAAATGTAATAGATCAATGCAAAAACAACGACGATGATAACAACAATAATAATAAATGGTTGGAATGCAGAAGAATCCTGTGTTTGGAATACCGCTACTGGATAGACATCTGCAAAAAATGATGAATAATAAAGTTGTAAATACTAATTATACAATGCTTTCAAGGTGGTATACCATGGAATATCCCATGCGTCACTTGTATTTTCTATGTGTGTACACACGAGCCTTTAGACGAGTATGTATACAAAGAAAATACAAGTGACAAGTGGGATATTCCATGGTGTACCACGAGAAAGCATTGTATAACTATTTTAT
>WUAP02124293.1:0-15378 GCA_015163945.2 Stichodactyla helianthus | reverse complement strand
GGATTTGATGCACTGGGACTGGGATTTAGCCATTACTGGGATTGGGATTTTTCTAACTCTCTAACTCTAACTCTATAGTTTGGACTGAGATTTTTCATAAATAGGACTGGGATTTTACAAAAAAAAATTAGGGCTGGGAAATGGGATTAGGACCCCCTCCCCCTTTCAGGACCCTCAAACTTGCAGAACTAGATAATAACCTTTCATAATTTGCGCGAGTCTCGGTAAAAAAATTTAGCATGAATAAAAGCTATAATTATGTAACATTTTGCAGAAAATAATCTTAGCTTTAAATTGCCCCATGGAAGGAAATCCAGAATGATACTGGTTCCGAATTCCAAAAGTCAAATTTCTGTTTGTTCCAGATTCCCTTACACTGGGCGAATTTCAAATGTGTGCAAGCGCCAGGCCACAGGGTTGCTACGCAGGCTAATCTAGCATTAATAATAGTGGGGTAACTGTCTTACACAACCTCAATATCCATTGTTTTAGGAAGGGCATTTAAACACTAACAGCCTACATACCTATATGCTATCATAAATACTTATAAATGGATATTCAGACACACCCCAGGTTCACTTCTGCCGCTTGGGGTGATAAATTGATTGACTCAACGCACGGCATTCATGGGTGACACTTAAATCTAGGTATGTTTGATGCCTGAAGTCACCATATAATAAGCAACAACAACAGAAAGAAATCTTTTAAAAGTTTATAAAAACGTTTATTTGTGTTAAGCAATGCAATAATTGTGATTGTAATTATTCTTCATAGGAAATTGTTTCCCTGGAACAAACATCTTCTGATAAGCCATTAGCATAATCTAAAACACTTATTAACTATTACTTAATAATATAACAAGAAATATAACTTTATAGTGCAGAAAACAATAACACAAAACGTTGAGAATTTGATGTATCTAACTTTGCCGGCCAAAAATGTTTTTCTAATTACAGTACTGTATTAACAAGTACAAGATCTTTCTAGTAGAGAACAGGCTGAAGCCACAATGTCAAATACAACAATATCAATAAGACCTACTGCACAATATATCTGATATGGACTGCACAGTAAAAGACTATGATAGTCATTCTATGAAATTTTTTATAATTTATAATTGATAATAATATTAACTAATATTATCTTATATAATACAGTAAAGTGCAGGCTAATCATTTATACACATCGATATTTAGTTAAGAGAAGGTGTTGGGCCAACATGATGTCATGTGGTATTCACATGTTGGGTACTCAACAAGCTAACCTCTCTTCCTCATGCTTTGACAATTTTATCCACAAATAAACACAAATATGATACTAATGTGGAACAGATTAATATAATATTGATATGTATATGGTGCACCTGTAAGTAATTATCATAATGTTTTTATTTCAGAAAAGAATATACACTTGTGGCCAAAAAGTTCCTAGCCCCCCCCTGTGGGTAACAAGTCCCTACCTTTCCCCCTGTGGGTAACAAGACCCTAGGCCTCCCCCTGTGGGTAACAAGTCCCTACCCCTCCCCTGTGAGCAAACATTTAAATCTTAGAACAGTATAAAAACATGAAGGCAGCAGTAAGACCCACATTAAATTAACAGAATTAATCTATTTCAGTAAAAATGCCCAGAAATCAGTGTATCTATTTATATTTTGTATTTTTCTAACCTATATTTAAAACATGCAAACAAGACACTTTTTAGTAGACTGTGCTCATGTGCCAATACCCTAAATATCCACCCTTCCCAACTTGAACAAACAAAAATATTAAAATTAGTTTTGAAAAATATAGAAAACAGAACAATAATTCTAGTAAAAAGTGCCTTATCTTTAAATAATTTATTACCAATCTTTGGTCAATTATATGAGAATGTTTCATCATCCAGCTACTATTATTACAGTTAATCAATAACTGATTTACGCTATCTTATAAACAGGTTTAAAACTGGTTGTCAAAACCAGTTAATTAGGTTTCCGATGTTGTTGAGGAATTCAGAAGTGACATGAGGTTTAATCTCCCAAACAAGAAAAAAGACAAGTGAAGAAAATAAACAAGTTGCAAAAACTAGTTTTGTAGCAATCTTCATTTGAAGTCAAACCAGAATTTTTTGTTTTACTGGTTTTTGAGAGTCTGTCCTCTTCAAAAAGAAGAACTGTACAATCTTCTCCTCCCAACCATAGTTTTTTGTAAGCTTGAAGATATTATGAAATATTATTTATTAGCTTTTGTATTGTACTTGCATCTAACACTCTGTCCAAGGTTCTATTCCTCTCAAATCTTCTGAATTTTTTCAGCCAAGATAACAGGATTGTCCTTGGTGATCTTAGCTCGCCCTTCTGCTTTGTAATCAAATGTACATTCATGCTTGTCTGAATATCTATGTAACCCACAAAATATGTTTCCACACCGACATTCAAATCCTGAAGAAAGAAAAAACCTGGTTAACATCTGAAAAAACAGAAATTATATAAAGAAAAACAATATTTTGTCATTTGTGGGAATCGAATGCCACATCTTAGGTTTACTAGTCCAATATGTTTTACTTAACAGCTACACCACAAGGACCAACCATGCTGGGATATTATTTATCTAGTGTGGGAAAGCAGAAAACTGCAATTTTGGGTACATACATGAATTGTATAAAATGTAACTTAATGTAATTGTGTTCACTGTACATAAATCAATCATTTAAAAATGTTGAAACTTTAATATTACATGGCCATGACAAACAGGTCGGATAAAAATAGAACATTTATATCATGATGCTAAATTTTAACTACATTTCTTCCATAACTCAAGAGATTCTACAAGTATGAAGCATGACTTACCAGTTAACCCCACTTTCTTGCGGCATGTAAAACATCTATTTCTTTTTGGTTTACTTTTATCCTTGGATTCATCAGATGCACCAGCTTCAACATCAGCAGTAGGTTGTCTATCATCTTTTGTGTTATCGGTGCTAGTGGATGGTACATTTGATAGAGATGAAGATGACAAAGCAGCAGCCATTGCTACTGCTCCGTCTACACTTGTACTGCTACTTGCACCTATGGAATATGCACTGATATTAACTATATTATATCAAACAAGAGCAATAGTAACAGCAACACAGTAAAACAGTAACACTGACACAGCAACATCAGTGATAGCCAAAGGATAAGTACATCAAAACAACATAAACAGCATAGCAATAGCATAGAGACTGTTCATTATTTATTGGGGTGGGGTATGGATGAAAATATGAGGGGACATGAGATTTTAGCTAATGAAAAATGAGGCATTCTGAAGTGCTTGCTGAGTTATTTTAGGGGGGCTTTGAGGTAAATATTTGAAACAACAGGGACATCCTAAAAATGTATCTCTAAGTAGGGTATGTACATGAGCTCACCCTTAACAATAACTATACTTGCATCATCAGCAACAACAGAGATACCATAACCCTAAATATTTTCAAGTTCTTGATTGAATACCTTCAACACTAGGTGCTATATTGTTTGTACTTGATGTACTTGATGTACTTGTTGGTGATGACTGCTTTCGCCGTAAAGCGTCCTTAAAACATTTTGAACACATTCCATCTGTTGACTGGCTGCCATAGAAACCACAACCATTACGACATAATGCTGGCTGGTTAGTTTCGTTTTCCATCCTTTATTTCTGCATTACACAAACAATAAAACTTAGTAACAGCATAAAGTGAATTCTTCTTTAGTGTCACACATCCTTCATATATTCTCAAGTATTACTGGCAAAGAAAGATACTCAAGAGAATGATTGGGAAAAACTTGCCAAACTTTGATAAGGCTGATATAACATACGACCAAGAGTATTATCAAAATCTTATTGCATCTAGTGTCATAAATTTCCTATCCTGTGGTTGTTATTTTGGTACTCTTCCTTTGAACTAAAACTACATTGAAGATTTATACAACATACATATCAGGCATTAATTTACCCCAATAACAATGCCTTAAACTCTCTTTCCAGAGTGAAGGATAATCTCATGAAAGTCCAAAAGATAAGGGCAAGAAAATGAAACAGGATAAGAATCAGGATATGAAACTGAATGTGAAAATAAAATGTGAGAACATCAGTAAAAACTGTATTAAAAAAAAAACTAAAAACACAAAATATTCTAACACAGACAACAAAGTATTCTAGTATACTTAATGAGGACAATGTAAATAACCTATTGATAGATAATCCTACATTGGATTATATCCAGTCAAGTCTGTTTGCCAATACTGATAAATTAAAGCCATTTCTCAAAATAGAATAGCATATAAACCAATTGATCAATTATAAAAAGGTTTAACCACATCTCACCTTGGCTTAGAGAGCATAACTTATAAATATAACAAACAATAATAATCTTGAATATGCAACAAGTCTTGTTGGAGAACAAATAGGTTAGGAACACATTTGAAATGTTTGATTCATGATAACTATGTAATATATCATGTGATTGCACCCATGATGAACAAAACAGAACAAAACAACTGAAATATTGTTTACTCAAGTTACTGAGGTCTAGATCCAAAGTATTAAGCTGTAATAGTAAAGTATGCCTTGGCTGATCTACACTGATTTACAAATACCTTTAATTTGTAATCTATGCATCAGTGAACAGATAGTAAAATGAATCCATAAACACAGAAAATACACATCAAAGTAGTAAATTTTCAGATAAAAATAAACTAATTTTTGATTTTAGCAAGAGGTTTTCTAACTGAGGATCAGTACCAAAGGCAATAAAAACTGTTATAAGATTAAATTTATAAGATTTCTGATTAAATAAAAAAAATATCAAACATGAATAAATCTTGTCAACAGCTTTAGTGTTATGTACACTGCATAAAGATTTGAAGTATTTTCAGTGATAAGAAAATTTGTGTGGAATTGAGAATTTTTTGTTTTGTTTATAGTGAGATTGTCTTTATAAATAGAACAGTCACGCTTAACTTTACAAACATTGGATCGTAAAATCAATAATGAAAAACCTAAACTAAAGGATGTAGTTCACCAAACCATTCAATACTAGTAAATAAATGACTACAAATACGAAAAATATTCTAAAAATGAAATATTAAAATTATTATCGATGCCAAAATTGAGATATTCGTCCATACTTTCATCACATTAAACAAGAAGCTCTCATTCCTTCTCCTTCTAGTCTTCGGAAGACTTTTCTGTGTGATTATAAACAAGCCTTGAAGGTAAAGGCATAGATTTTTGAGTGTTTTAGGGGTGAAAATATAGTTTAATGGTGGAATTCCGTGATGGTTTTGTGTCTGTGGTGAACGAGTCTTTTGTCTTATGACTCAGCACGAAAACAGATTTCTGGCACGGAAATTAAAATCTTTCCCAAAAAAACTTCCATTTTTCCACACACAGACTTAAAAATCTTCATACTACACTAAAGTACAGTCATATATGTGGTATATATTGTAATTTTGTAATGATATTTGTCGTTAGAGGAAGAGAAAGCCTCGATATTTTTATCCTGAACCAAGCCCTGCTTAATGTTTGTCGGCCGGTCGCTTAGAACTTGAATTAAAAGGCATTTCTTCCTCTGACTACCACCACAATATCACTTAAAGATGCCGAACAGTGATACAAAGGAATAACTAAGTTATTTTAATTGGAAAAGGAAAGAGAAGGAGAAGAAAAAAGGGTTGCTATACGTGAGAACGAAACAACAAAAGCAGCAAATAAACCAGCGCCCCAAACTAACATTGAAAAATGTCCCTCCTCGACACTTAAAAATACCCAAAAATTACTCTATACGATAGGGAAAGGTTTCTCCTACCTAAGAATTGAGCCCAATTCAATCCAAGATGTTTTCTTCAGCGATTTTTTCGCCCAAACTTTGATATGTCTTTTGATGGTGCCCCGGAAAATCGAGCAATTTCTCGTGTTATTTCTTTGTGACGTCACTGATTTGTGTAATTATATGTCAATCAATTAGAATAACCGCTTGCTATTGGACAATAAAACAATGACAAACCACAGTGACGCTAGTTTGAGATCCAAGCGAGCCACAATAAACAAAAAACCATACGCCACTTCCAGACGAAACCTTTAAAAGACTTTATGTAGTAGAATTTATGAAGGGATAAGAAACTAGAGGATGCAGCTGGCCTTGATAAAAGCCTTTACTGTTTTCTTGAGATGTGATGTTTTTCTTTCTTAACTTCTTTTTCGACAAGGGATCAGTAGTCCTAAAGGCTTCGAGTAATTTCCCTTTTTTGTTAATATTTCTTGTTTAATGATATTCATGGTACAGGAATACGAATCAGACTGGCTCCCATTTCAGAGAATATTTCAAATATCCACAGGAACATCTTGAGGTGATTATGACGTAATCACTCCAAACATTTTGACGTCATAATGCTACCGATCTACTACTGATCACGTACCAATTTAAATACTTACGTCACATGCTAAAAATAGATTTATCTTGACATAAAGGACTGTTGGATTTCTAGAGGTTACTTTTTTTCGTTGTTCAGTCAAGAAACTTGCTCTATTTGTTATCCAGAAACAAAACGCGATCGAGAAGATTTGGCTGTAAGTGATAATCGCCCGTAGCGACATGTATTATTCATAGAAGGTACGCGCTGTTTTGTCACGAATGATTTATCGCTTCACGAAAGTCGAGTTTAACAGCGATATTTTCTTGTTTAATGTAATATTCAATGTTATATTCAGCAGCGTAATGTTTGGGCAAAGTTTCTATATAAAATAACTAAAATAGATTCTTCGTGCCTTGATTATGGGGTTTTCTTTAGGATTATATCGCATCACGACATATTTTCAAGGTTGTCTGAGCCTTTGGGGCGATTATATTAGGACGACATGATTAAGTCGTCCGGTCATGTAACCGTTACAAAACCGGTTCCCCTGTAAGAAGCATGTTAAGTCCTTGGGAAATAAAAGATGTGCGCTAAATGAATAAATGAATAAATGTATGAAACCAAGAAGTTGAATAGGAATTAAACTAAAATCAAACAGGTTCTTTTTGTGAAAAAAATTAACATCAGACCTTTTTGAAAGGATATGTTTGTTATGCAGAATTCAAGTAGTGATTTTCCATGTGCAATTCACTGAAAAAAAGCATTTCCACCGAAGGATTCCCATAATGCATTGCAAGAATGGGTCACAAAACTACTGCACTAGACGAACCAGAAAAAAAAAAAGTGATCTTTTGTCCCAAGAATTTTAACAACAGCAGTTTTTGTTATGAAGAATTATTTTATTACATATCTTTACATAATTAATTATATAAATACCAATATCTAATGAGGGTTGTTCTAAGTCTTTGAATAAATAGTTTTATAGTACAAGATCATATGCAAGCTTTCTTGTACTACAGATACCATGATCAACCTTTTTATCTTTAACTCCGTATCTGATCTAGTGGATTACCTGTGCTTCTATAGTTTAATGCACAGTGGCCCCTAGTATATCTTTTTAAAATAATTCATCAAGATTTGAATCAGCACGTCTGCTGGATGATGACAGGTTCTCAAATGAACCAAAACCAAAGCCTGAAGAACCCTGAAGAAAAGGCAAGCAAAATAAATGGATAAGAATGATTCTTAATCAAGAAGACTACTTCCCCCTGATTTCTCTAGGGGTGGGTGAGAGGGATGGGGGGAGGCAGCTAAGAAACAGCCTAATGATTCAGTTATCTCACAGGCAGCTCAAACAAGGTTTCTGTGTATGGTTCATAAGGGTTATATATGGAAGTTACCATAGACATATGAAAATATGAAACGTTTCACTTGAACATCTTGACTTAAAACTTGCTTCATTTGCTGCTTGTAATTTGTGATGGGGAGGGGGTAGGCTATAGAAAAATCCACTAACGGCTTCTAATCACACTGAAACAATGCCAAAATACTGAAGAAGGTACAACTTGCCTGTGGTTATCTATGTAACTAACTATGTGATGGCAGCCATGACAGGAGACAAAATGTACTATGTACTGCAGCTCAATGTTCCCTGCCCTCCCAATCGATAATGTTCAATATTAATTGATAATAATTAGGTATAATTAGGGATGCTTGGATTTTGAGTATTGATTTCCATCAATTACCAGCATCAATGAATAATAATCAAATGACTGTTATCAATTAATATTGATGAATTGGTTTCCAATCATTGATTTTTATTGATTGGTGGGGCTGGGTGTTGTTGAGTGTTTTTACCTTTTTATTTTGTTTTGAGGACCCTGACCAAAGACTTGACACTGAAATAGTGAAAAAATATTAATTAATTGTTAATTATATCTTATTCTTACTAACCTCAAGTATTGGAATAGCAATTAAATGAGAATGGAAAAAAATTTAATGTCAACGTATTGAAGAAAACTAAATGGGATTATAATGGGATTGTAAGAGATTTCCTTGGCCATAATGTCTTCCCATTACAGATCTCTGGGAAGGATCTACATTTTTTAGCATCCATTGAGGGGAAGGGCTGGATTATTTCTTACATCTTGTATGGAAAAGAGTCAGTCAAATTAAAGCTGTGCTTCTTATTCAGTTTATTAAATTTTCCATTTTAAAACATGTTTCATTTCCTTGAGTATTATTCTAGTGATAACTGACAACTGTATTTCCAAGTGCATAACATGATTTAAAATGGTAAAACACCACAAAAAGAAATCAGGCTATTTTACTTACAAGAGTCTTTCTTCAACGAGCCATCTTCCCATTTTTTTGATTTGTTTCTCCATGACCCAACAATGACGTTATCATCATCATCATCATCATCGTCATCATCTTCATCATCACCTCTGAACAAGCTTTTCCCTGTTGTTCTGATATCTTCTGATGTCCGGGGGGGTCTCTTGGGACTGAGCAGACGATCAACCAATGATTCTCGCTTTGTAGGTGATGCTTTTGTAAAATAAGAAAGTTTCAAGTGAAAAAAATGTTGACATTCAAAAATATATTTAACATCAAGTGGAGGTTATGGTATATTATCTGTTTTTATCCCACAACATTGAAAATACAGCCAATCCAAATGCAGAAAAACTTCTTTCCCATCATGCATTTACATTTTCTATGGTATGGGATAAAATAGTTTTACAATGCTTTCTTGTGGCACATCATGGAATATCCCACTTGACTTTTATAAGTGTTTACAAATATGCTGATGGCAAGGCTAATATTTTAAGAACACTCATACAGAAAGGAGGAACATAATTATAGATCCAACTTCGATGCTTTATCTTGGCAGTCATTTAAGAGTAAGTAAGAGAAAATTTCCAAATCATAAGGAATTTCTAAGTAATCAGTAACCTACCAGTATTTTTACTGTAACTGGATCTTGGGCTGAAAGTAGCTTTTTGTTTGGTTTTCTTTGAAGAAGTAACAACCACATCATCATCACTTTCTTCGTCAGAGTCATGAAGCTCTCTGCTTGATGTTTTCCTCATTTTTGTTAATCCTTGATTCATTTTTCTGCCCTCAGATTCTCTTAAACTTGTTTTCCTTGCTGAGGAGTCAGAGTTTCTATATGTCTTGGAGCTCATGCTTGATCTTCCTTTTGCGGATGAAATAACTTCGTCATCATCATCATCATCATCATCATCATCATCATCACTATCTATGATTTCATGTAGACTTTGTGTTGTTTTTTTAGCACTAGAGGATTTTGTCTTTTGGAAATCATTTGTCCTCATCTGTGATTGATGCCATGATGTCACAACTTGCTCATCACTTTCCTCAGACAGCTCAGCTATTGTTCTTTGTGGGTTGATGTTTTTTGTTAGCCCTAAAACAAGAGAAAAATGATCTTGAAGAAATGGAAAATGTGCACAGCTATGCCTTGTGCTTTAACACATCTCTCATGTTCTATTCATACTCACATGCTTTATAACTGCACACAGAGAACAAGTTTTTCTTTCTTTTATAAAATACAAATCAACTTATGCACGTGCTATGTGTTCTCTCAGCACAAGCCTTGGCCAATTAACAGAATTCTTAGTAGTTATTTTATGTGTAATAAACAAAGTCAATACATAGATGTATGGGGAAATAGAAAGAATTATTAGGAAAAAAAAAATAGATGATTGTAATATGAAAAAGAAAGTTGAATCAGTAAACCAATTTTTAGTGGGACAACATTACAAGAGTCGCATCTATTGGTCATCAAATAAATTTCCATTTAAAATTCATGGTTGTCTCAGTTGACTTTGTTATTGCTTTCCCATTTGCCATCTTGTTGGAAAATGTTCACTACTTCCATGTTATTGTAAATCTCACATCCAAGATCTTTGTTCTTTCATTAACCTGAATGATTTTAACCTCATAATGCAGGGGCGGATCCAGGGGACGGGTGCAGGGGGTGTGCACTCCCCTGAGATGAGCGATTTACAGTCAATTGTGCCTTTATTATTATCTATTTTTGATACTCGAGTCCTGAACATAAAAGGGTGCACCCCTCCCTCAAAAAAATCCTGGGGGTGCACCACTCCCTGAAAAATTCCTGGATCTGCTCCTGTAATGTGTATGAAATAGAAGGTAAAGTGATATTAAGAGCACACAGACTGAAATTACTGAGTGTGTGTAAAATGAAGCATTATTTGAAAAATAAACCTTACTATTAATAAATAAACTAAACTAATTAATTAATTTCAAGTTTATTGCAAGTAAGCATTGTCAGGAACCAGTGTGTTTGCTTACTTCCAGTCTCACTGCACAGATGAGTTAATTACTAGTTGTTACATCACAAGTACCAGGGAATGAGGAACTGCATGGTGCAAGAACAACAAGAACCACTAAGAATGAGAAACGCATTGGATAGTAACTCCTTGAATACCAGTAGCAGAACTGTATGAGTGAAGAGGAGAAGAAATGAATGTTGTGAATGTTTAGACAAAAGTAACATATGCATTGGATTATAACTGGCATTTCTTGACATACCACTGGATGATGTGTCAAATGTGCTTTCCTTCACTCCATTATCATCTTTTGAATTTTTCTTTTCTTGGTGTGGTTTGGTTGTATAATGGGGAACTTGTCCTTCATTTGATGCAGTATGCTCATGTAATGTAGTATGTTCATCCACTGAGACATTGCCATGTGATATGTTGAAATCATATGTGACAGAATCACAAGAAGTGGCCTGGTTACTTGATGTTTTCTGGTCACATGGTATATTTTTTGGTGACAAAATTTCTGGATTGCACTTTGAATTTACAACTGTTTTTGATTGTTCCTTTTTCTTTGTTTCTGTCTCATCTTTTTCATCAAGCTGATTCTCATTCTCAGGGTTAGTTTTGTCTTCTGCAGTGATTCTCTCTATCTGTTTAATGTTATCATTTGTCTGGGACCACTTAATCCCTTTGAAGACTCTGTTCCTTGTTATTTCTGGTAAGTTTGATAGATTCCCATTGGTCAGTCCAAGGTATGGATTTTCATTGGCTAATAATGAAGATGATGGTTTCTTGCCTATTTCAGATGACGAATTTGATGTGGTATTATTGGTTGAGGATTTCAATGGTTTCTCATTTCTTGAGAAATTTGATGCATTTTCATGAGATAAGACAAATAATGGCTTTTCATTTGTCAAAGATGATGATAATGAATCTTCAGTGGATAAAGTAACTGATGGTTTCTCATTGGTTAAGGATGTTGATGCATCTTCAGTAGATAAAGTAAATGATGGCTTCTCATTGGTCAAGGATGATGATGTATCTTCAGTAGATAAAGTAACTGATAGCTTCTCATTGGTCAAGGATGATGTATATTCATTGGATAAAGCAACTGACTGCTTCTCATTGCTCATTTCTTGATGCTTGTACTTGCCAGTTTTCTTTTCTTTTGATTCTGTCACCCTTGTATTGATTGCTGTTTTACCACAAACTACTAAGTCATTATCAGAATCTGACTCTGTTTCGTTAAAAACTTGCTCTTTAACAAAAATGAAGAACATGAAAAGATAATGTGTAAGACACAAATGGTGATGAGTGTTAAAACAATGAAGATGATAAAGATGCCACAGAGTAAGTCCAATGCATGAGTTGTTCTACCTACAGAACATACCAGACAACTGGTCCATATTTGACTGGATGCAAGAACTTGATTGACTTGCTTCGACTGTGGCTGTTGGCATGGAATCTGATTGATTGTTTTGTTTATTGTTTTGTTTCATTTGGTTTGGTTCAATTGAGTTGGAGGACTGTGCTGGTGCAAGTTAAAAGTACAATATTAAAGTACAACATAACAAAATTAAAGAAAACAAAAATATGCCACCCTGTATACAAACTACATTAACTAACGATGTGTGCGACACAATGTCTGAATAACACAAGTAATATTACTGGTTAAACATGACATTTTTTGCATGCAATAACAAGTGTAAGAACTGTCTTCTCACAGTGCTATCTAAGGCAAGCTCACTTTCTCAGTATCTATAGACCTAAAGCTGACAATCACATACCATCAAGTCCTTACCCATATGTGTAACAGATGAACCTCCAATGACAACATTGTCATCATCACTGATGGCTGATTCAGAGTGGGGGAGTTTTACCTCTGGTGTTGGCACTTTGTGTCTGGGTGCAGGTGAGGGGGGTGTAGTATCAAGTTCTTTAAGTGTGCGAGGTGCAGGGTGTGGTGGAGATCTGGTACGAGGAGTTGGTTGTGGGGGAGTGAGACTGGGGGAAACTGTTGCAGCTGAGAAGTCAAAGTATCATAGAATCAAACTCAATTCTGATTTTATTGATGGTGTCAGAAGTGGGATATGGTTGTGTAAGTACACATGGGTTAGTCCATAGTGAATACAATCGTTCTGCTATTAGATGGTGTCAGAAGTGGAACATGGTTGTGTAAGTACATGGGTTAGTCCATAATGAAGTATCATTCTGCTATTAGATGGTGTCAGAAGTGGAACATGGCTTAAGTATGAGGTTAGTCCAATCTCAATGACGCTACAAGCAGATTAATAATCAGAATAATCAATGCTTTAAAGTCCAGTCAGCAGAATGGCTAAATCTTACTCTGCATCTTAGTGCCAAGACAAATTATGGGTTAAAGTACTTGGTTCTTTGGTTTATTCATCCTGGTTAACGATACCCCCTCCACTGATTACACAATGCTCATTATGTGTAATTAATTACTGGTCAATATCCACTCCAATGATTATGCAACGTTCATTATGTGTATTAAATTAATACTGGGACATCAGGGCATAATTTAACTACCACATTATACACAAAATCACTTTTAGGGTGGCAGTGAGCTATATCATCATCACACAGTGAATGTAACAGTACACACTACCCTGTAAATGAAGGGTAGTTAACAATAATTAATTACTGCAAAACAAAGTTAGTAATAAGAGGGCCATTATACCAAGAGTACTTCACCTTTACCTCACCTGTAAAACTCGATCTCTTCTTGGATGAGAAGGGAGATTTACTATCATAATGACTTGATCTGCTAATCACGATATCCTCATCATCATCTGATAGTTCCTGACTGATTCTAATATAAAGAAAAGCTCAATTAGTTATTTGGAGCCTTGTTATTTGGAGCCTGAATGTTAATCTGAGCAGGTCTAGTCTAAGCTATGTACAGAAAAGATAATTTGTTAAAACTCATCTCACACCAACCTTTCATTTGAGTCATGTGATTTGTCATGTGACCACTCATTCTCAGGCTGTTCTTGGTTTTTTGATCTGGTCAAGTGTCCCCTCATTGCTGATTGGACACTAATGATAGCATCATCAGAATCCATTGAGTCTGACTGTAATTTGCTGAGCCTGTCCTTACGAACAAGGTGACCACGAAATGCAGCCTGAATATCTGTTATTGCCTGGGAAAGTCAACAAGCAAATTAGACAAGATATCAACTCAACCTGAGGATACAAATGAATACAATCAAGGCAGCTGTCTTACCTCATCTTGTAATGCTTTATCTTTCTGCATCAGCTAAAAAGAACAAGGATTTATATGTTATACCAAATAATTAACAATGTTGATCATGATCATGATGGTGATGACAATGATGATGATAGTGATTATGGTGATTGTGAAGATGTTTGTGAAGATGATGATGATGATGATGATGATGACTGCTGGTGAGGAGAGTGATTATGGCGATGATAATGATTGATGGTTGATACTTGCTGTTGATATTTAACCATAAGGCAGACTTACATGTTTTTTCCATTCTCTCTGTAATGTTTTAGCAGCAGCTTCTTGTCTTTGTTTCTCTTGTTCTTCCATCTCTCTTCTAACATGGTTTTTACCCTGGTATGATCTCCACTGTTTCTGTAACACCTTTGCAGCATGTTGTTTCTTAAATTCCTCAAATTCTTTTTCCATTTGGAGATCACGTTCTCTGGCAGTGAATGATTTTCTTATCGTACTGGAGTGGCTGTAAAAAATAATCCAAAATCAGAATTTTTTTTCTATGGGAAGCAACTTGCATTACCATGGTTTTTGCTCTTAATAAATAAATGAACTCTCAATGGCTTTATCCTCATCCAAAAGGAAGAGGGATAAAGATGTATATTTATCCAACTGTCACATATATCATTCTATTTCATACCTGGATGTAGATGCAGTACTAGACTTTCTTTTCATGGTACTACTTGTATTGGTAACTGTAGCTCCACTTGTAGTTGATATTTGTGATAATTTATGTTGTAGATCTTCAACTTCTTCTTCTTTTGCTTTTAATTGTTTTCTAAATTGGTATTAAGAACTATAGTGTTAAAAAGTTACATGAGGGGAATCAAAATAAATTTGTAGGGTCACTTGAAGATTGAGTTATAGTCCTCTAAAAGCCAACTGCACCATATAATAAGTTTTGGGTCTTTCTGCCTGTACTGAAAACATTGTATTCTTGTTCAGGGTTCTTAATTGTATTGCAGGGTATTGTTTGGTTTGTTGTCATTGTTTTAAGCTTTTGTTTCTTTTGAATTACACAATCTGTCCAGTGGTACATGTAGAAGGAACCCATAAGTTTTATCGTGTGAGCATGGCTGAGGCATTGCTTCAAGTGGTGTGCTTCTCTTTCCAATGAACCATCCACACATACTAGATTCTGGCCTGTGGTTCATCATGCAATTGAAGCTATAGCTTCTATCTTGCTTTTTTATTGGCCACGTAACCGGTAATACTTACTAATAGTGCCCCATATCACCCGACGACCAACTGTTGACCGACTATCGGTTGTTAGTTCATCGACAGTTGGTCGACAATACATCAACATTTGGTCGACAGTTTACCAACTGTCTAACGACCGATAGTTGGTCGGCAGTCGGTCGACTGTCGCCTGATTGGCTTTTTGCGATCTACCACACTTGTTTATCATTCTTCAGACATCTTTCTAAGCGAGAAAAATCCTCTATTTG
>WUAP02124282.1:0-15379 GCA_015163945.2 Stichodactyla helianthus | reverse complement strand
ATACGTATTTTTTTGAGAAACCTTTACGCATATTTACGTTTCAGTAAAGCAACGTAAATTTTGTTTTTCATGCTGTGGCTATTCTTTTTTATTTTGACCAAGCATATTTGCCAGTCTTTTTCCATTATTATCCAAATTTATAGTTTATACATTCGTTTTAACTAGACATTTACAAATCAATGAGGTATTTCTTTATTCTTGGTGGGCGACTTAATCATTTTTGACAACGATCAATAAGTAAGACCTTTAAAATGGATGATAGAACTCGAAAACAAGCTGGTACCTATATGTGGCGTGACGGTCAGTCCAGATAACATCTCGGCACAAAATAACTAGAGTTAACATAAAGGAGAACCAAAGGCTGAATTGTCTGAGCAAATTACTAGATAAAAGTAGAAAATAGAGGGCTAAAATAGCGCTAGGGAATCAAGGATAACTCGGTAGTAGCACACTTGCCTCTCAACTCTAGAGTCTCGGGTTCAATTCCGTGACTCGGCAGTTTCTTGTTGGGTCTCTTCCTTGATTCGAGGGTTTTTCTCCGGGTTCTCCCGTTTTTCTCCCTCCGCAAAAACCATCACGCTCAATTCCAATTCGATGTGTGAGTTAGCCGTGTCCTGACTATATCAGCCAAGAGGTTGTTTCAGGGTTCGATAAAATTGATGCCTTGAATTGTGGTGGTGTTGAAAATGATGCAACTCTATTGTTACTTATATAAGCATCGATCATTTTTCTAATCTTCTTTTCATTAACGCCACAGCCTTTCTCGCCACTCCATCTATTCGTAAGTCTTAAGCTTTCATAAACCTTAGGTTCACTATCAAGATAAAGACGAGCACAAAGCTGGCAATTCCATGGAGGATAGTTCGTCACTCTATACTTGGACTTCCATGTAAAATCTTTCAGATATTCTTCATCATTTTTGTCTAGAAAGACCAAGTAATCTGCTAAATCTTTGACAGACTTGAGGTCCATAACATTGATAAAAGATCCTGGGATTGCTGTGGGTCCATCGTATTCAGCTCCTCCCATTACCACAGGAACTATACCCTTCTTAATACCTTGTCAGTACTACTCTGTCACATAGTTCACATAGTCTTCTCGAGCCCCAAGGCAGATCAAGATATGTATTACTGATAAACAAAGAAACAATACCCAGGCGAATGACACGCGATCTGAAATGAAAAAATACTAAGGCCGAGAAAAAATGTCTCTTTTGTCAATTGATTGTTATTTGTTTGTAGTAAAAGAACAGTTACTGAAGTGTTAAATGAGTTGCTTGATGATTATGACAGAATAGTACGCCCAAACTAAGAGGGTAAAGGAATTGCAACATATAACTGTTTTTCTTTTGTTTCCTTCGATTCCTCTCCTCTCCTCTGCTCTGCTCTCCTCTTCCTTTACTGATGATAAACGTCATAATAATTTTAAGCCTCAGCTTTATTTCACAATACACTACATGAAGGTTCGGGCCTTATACTATTTGATTACATTTATTTGTATTGTTTATCCCTATACAGCTAGGTGGACCAGTGATTATTACAGTTGGTTTTACCCTGTTATCTATCGATACCATCAACGTTATTGATATGGTAAATACCTTACAATTACAATAACTTACAATATTCATATTATATCAATTCTAGAAACGATAATAATAATGATGATGAAATAATTAGTTCATTAATTAGTAAATTAGTAAATGAAAGCTACAGATATCCAATACCGATAGGATAATCCACGTTACTGGTTGTAATCTACTGATTAAGAACAGTTTGATAGACGTTGCCAGAATGGGACATTTTGAGCCCGCGTATGTAAACAGCGGTTTACCAATAAAAATATTAGAATTATGATGAAATTCAAAGAAATGATGATTTTCTTAATCATTCAAGTTCTATAGATCTAATTTTGGACTAACTAAGAAAACTAATTAAAAGGAAGTCGATGAGAATATACGAAAAATTATACACCACAGTGAGCCCACAGTAGATAAAAGTATAGCCTGGCCATAAAATCGCTCGAAAAGAGTACAACCCACTGATAACCCTTTCTAAAATGTATTTGAAAACAAACAGATGGCAAACAAACGGACGCAGAAAAGCTGCATCGTAGTCCAATCCTCCTTGGTAAGCAATGGCTTCTCCTTTTCGACTTCGAACGTCAAAATTGAATCTGAGGAAGTTTCGGGCCCTCCTGGAACCAGTTTAAAGGCAACAAACAGCACTTTCAGGGGACTATTCCTTCGTACTGCGAAGCTACGATCCAGACCAAAGGCTTTTTGACTTAATCGACGAATGTTTTGCCACAGGATACTTCAGGTTACTAGCAAATGTATTGCAATATGAAGCTATCTATAGCTATAAAAGTCAGTAAGCCCATGAACCGAGTGAGCAGCATTTCAGAAGTTGTCTTTTATTCCTAAACGTGGCTTATCTATTACAAAGTAGAATTCGATGCGGAGGAAAGAGAAATATTTTCTGGATTTTAAATCTTAGAAAGTTTGCCTAATCCTATACATTTTCTTACAATGTTTCGGCGCCATTATAATGCACACTGAGCATGGGCGAATCTCCTTTTGTCAACATGGCCAGAAATTAGCTACAGTCAGCGGCGTGAGAACGCAGACGCAAGTCCAGTTTTTATGCACATAAATTAAAATTGAATGAGCAAAATATTGTAAACAAAGATCCACCTTGGTTCATTAAAATGCAAACTAAGCTTGAGTACAACAATTTATAAAACGTTTCTTCGAAGACGAATGGAACCGGTTTAAACGCCGTGCAGCTATCTTTTTTTGGCACGAAAATCAAGTTTAGCATGTGTTCTAAAGGATAAGATTTGTGGACCTCAGAAATCTTAAGGCGAAGTTAGTCTTAAGAAGACTTAAAAAACTTCAACGAGCACTGAATAAGAGAAGATAAGTATGGCGGCTGATGACTTTATTGTTGTCTATATTCACGTGACCGATTTCCACCTTTAGAACAGCTTCAATTTTACCTTCATCTCAAAGCTGGTGCACCAAACTACAAATTAAGATTTGTGGAAAAACTTCATCATCAGGCGTAGGAATTACAGAAAGAACAAGGAGGAAGGGTGAATATTTACCATACATTTTCTTATATCATGCGAGTACAGGATACAGTAATTATTTCTAGTTAACCTAGGCAACGCGCATGCTAAGCGTCATGATGTCGCTAATTTCTGGCCATGAATATTTTTGGCAATGACGAACAGCACTTTGTCCTGCCCGTATTAAAATTTCAAGAATCGCCCATCTTCTAGCAGGCTCAGTCACATGCTACTTACTATCTCTCATACTCGATAAAGTAAGGTTTTCCATCTGCCTTTTAAGTTGATTGTCTTCCTTATAGATTTCTTCCTGCAGGAACCTCTCGTCAGTCTCTTCCCGTCGTTTTCTTGCTTCTGAGGTAGCCCTTTGTACACACTCCTCCTTCTCTTCTTCAGAAAGGTAAAAAAACTGACTAATTCCAAGTAAGGTTTCCCATTCTTGATGCACTCCAAACACTTGAAGTTTCACCCCTGAATTTTTCAAGTACTGCAGCCCTTTTATGTTACGCTTTGCATTTCGGAACGAGTTTCCTCTACGTCCTTTTCCATATTTATGTGTTTTATAAAAGTTGGCAAATGTAATAGTCATACTGACATCTCTCGTTTCTTTCATTTCTCTAATGTAATCTACAATTATATCAGCACATCGACTACAGGGGGAGTAGTTCTGATAAACCTGGATTAGAACCTTCTCGGCATCAATTACGTTCGCATCCCTTTGAAGATCTTCAATAAGTCTTTTTTCAGCATGGAGACCTCTCTTGCCAATGCTTTTGTGAATCTTGTGAATAGGATGTGCCACGTTTCCATCACAGACGATCTTGCTTAGGGCTATTGCTTTTCGGGGCCAAGGCACTAGAGGAGGTTTGCCATATTTGTTCTTTACGATGAAGTTATTAAGAAATTCGGGTTTTTGTAAACGAGCCATTTACATTAACCCTAGATTCGTGATATTTGAGATATCAGTTGAAATAGAAGACATCAAATAGCTGTATTCAGAAACATTTGGCCTTTGCGAGAAAGTATATTAATGAAACTGAAGGAACTTAAATTCAAGAATTCTGTAAGAGAGAATCCGCATCAAGATGTTTTTTTGTTCTTGAACAATCGAATTCCAAGAAAACACCGTAATGTGTACGCATGCGTAAAGTTTTTTAATCTTTAAACACGTTCAGGTTAGACTCGCTACAAAAACAAAACAGATCGCGTATGCATAATGAAGTAGCTAATAAAACAAAATAAATGCAAGTCCGTCTTAAGCTTTATAGATTTAAGAACGAGATTAAAATTAAAATATAAATATAAATTATTAAGATTTATAAACAACTATTCTGTTTGGCTCTTGTTCTGAAGGCAGGCAACATGAAACTGCCCAACTTTACCATCAATTTAGATCAATAGTTGAAGAGTTTTGAGTTCATTTTGATGACGATTTATTTATTAATTATCAGAATTCACTCTTATTTTGAATACATTTCATTTCGTTGCGTTTGAAACTTGAATTGCCCTTGGCTATTATGACGTCACATCAAAACTATCTATTGTTTATACGCTAACGTCGTAGGAGGGAGACAAAACAATAACACCAGAAAGGAAAAAATCGATATTAAATGCGTTTTGTAGACCGTAGAAAAGCAGGAACAGAGCCACCAAATACAGTAAATATTGTGTATTAATCATCAGTAAATCTTATATTAGGAAACCAGACAATTTGAGAGTGAAATTTTCCTTAACAGAGCGAATTTTGTTCAAATTTCTATTGTTCTGGACGATTCTGTCCCCCTTATAAACAAGCCTTGACGTCATGATAAAATAAGAGATTGGGGAACAACTTTTCGATCGAGTTTTCACAATAACAGAAAAGGCAGGAAAATGTTTACCCTGCTACCAGAGGTCTTTTTCTACCCTTCAGTTGCCTACCGCTCAGCCATACGGAGGGGAAGAAAAATGGCCTCTGCTCAAAGGATAAAAGGTTAGAAAGACAGAAATATATGGAAATGGAAATGGAAATGGAAATGGAAATGAAAATGGAAATGGAAATGGAAATGGAAATGGAAATGGAAATGGAAATGGAAATGGAAATGGAAATGGAAATGGAAATGATAATAAAAAAGAAAACTGTTTTTCCAGTTAACGTTTGCTACATCTTTCTTTCCCAGGACTTTTCTATTGACATGTTCCTCCGTCAAGAGTGGACTGACGAGAGACTGGACCACGGTACAAATGAAACAATGTTCTTAAGAAATCACGTCATGAACCGGGTTTGGCTGCCGGACTCTTATTTTGTCAATGCAAAAGATGCAAAATTTCACACCGTTACTACTGACAACCAGATGATTATGCTCGGCCCGAAGGGAAAAGTCAAGTATAATGCTAGGTATATGAGAAGTTGGCGGATTTTCCCATCCATCCATCCATCCATCCATCCATCCGTCCGTCCGTCTGTCTGTCTACCATTTATTCATTCATTCATTCATCTCCCTTCCCTCCCTAATTTTACATCGCACAGAATTGCCCATTGAAATGGGTCATATCGAGAAACAAGGCTATATTTAAAGCTTTGAGGAAGAACTCTGAAACAAATATCATAATACCTTTGAAACATTAAACTTTCATAAAAACTGCTTAATTATTGAAATTCGCGGGTATTTGTCTCATATTAGGTCCCCGGCTCCTCCCGGCCAGACTCTCAAACCAGCGTCCTAAAATCTCTAAACTCTCGAGCAAATTTGTCCGTGTTAAAAAGAGATCTGAAGGCGAAATTCCTGATACAAAAATAGTATAAGGCTAGGTTCCTAGGACAATACAAATGGCGGACGAAGGAAACATATTGATGCTAAAAATGCATCTGTAAATTCAGAGGTTTTGATTGTTTTGCTTCGTCGGATCAAAACAAAACTTCAAAAACATCGCTACTAACAAACGGCTTTAGAGATAGCTGAACTGTGGAAGCAATTGAGCTAATTGAGCTATGTTGGGGCATCAAATTTTAGTTGTCAATTCCAAGGATTTTCTCAACGCTGATCAACATCGGGCCTAGAAGGTGAATATTTTGATGATGATAATTCATTATTCTTGTCTATTTTTTCGCTCTATAATTCATTATTCATTTTCAGATTTCATTGCTTTTAAATATTAAGACTAATAAATAAACAAATTATTAATTAATTAATTAATTTAAAAACTCGAGTTATTCAAAATTCTTTTACCATTTCTTCGTTATTCATTATTCCTGAAGGTTGTGTTCCAATAATTCATTATTCCAAGTCATTCTAGAGCCTTTATTCATTATTCACCTAGTTCTACCCCCGAATCAGCAGGAACCGAGCGAAGTGCTCATGATGGATTCCCATACATGTAAACACTACTTAGATCTTAAATTGCCCCTCAAAAAATCGTTGAAGCCTCATAAAAAATCTCAAATAAATGGTAAGTCAGCACTGTGTGGTTGTTGGTCTTGTTAATATAGCTGCTACTTTTTCTTTGTGTATTGCTGGTTTTCCCCAAGAGCCGATTAAAATATTAAGTTTTCCAGTTTCTTTTGTAAATTTACATGGCCGTAAGACGAAATTTGTTCCTCGGGAATTGGAATTTAGTATTGTAATTGAAAACTATTCCGGATGTGACCTTCGATTCTGTACGATGTTATGCTTTTGGGGATGGGAATGGCATGGTGATGTGGTGTTGTCGCAAAATGATGCAACTCTGTTGTTCTATAAACCATCGATCATTTTTCTAATCTTCTTTTCATTAACGCCACAGCCTTTCTCAGCACTCCATCTATTCGTAAGTCTTTCATAAACCTTAGGTTCACTATCAAGATAAAGACGAGCACAAAGCTGGCAATTCCATGGAGGATAGTTCGTCACTCTATACTTGGACTTCCAAGTAAAATATTTCAGATATTCTTCATCATTTTTGTCTAGAAAGACCAAGTAATCTGCTAGATCTTTGACAGACTCGAAGTCCATAACATTGATAAAAGATCCTGGGATTGCTGTGGGTCCATCGTATTGAGCTCCTCCCATTACCACAGGTACTATACCCTTCTTAATACCTTGCCAATATTTCTCTGTCACATAGTCCACACAGTTGGAATTTTCAAACGCCAGCTGGAATTTATATCTTTTTAAAGTTTTTTCGCAAATTTTTGAATTTTGAGGACAGCTGCCAACGTCTTTGGCTCCTACTGCAGAACGACAAGCTCCATAAACATCAACATTGATGTACTTCAAGAGTTTTCGTACATAATTATCACGTAGGAGACCACAGTTACTTGCTGCCCAGAAGACCAGTCGGTCTTTCCCTTCAAGGTACGTACTGGTAGCCTTAATAGGGATGAGTGAAGATTGGAAATAATATGTATAAGGCCGGAATATGTCGGAATCTTTCCTATAGGACATAGTCCAGTTGAATATGTCAACCAGACGAAATGTTTTTGGATTGTGTAAGGGACTCTCCATAGTGAAATAAATCCATCTTTGCTTGGAATCTTTTCGCTCTTGGATATACTTCATTGTGTCAATAAATGGCATGTCACGTGCATGGAATATCAAAGCATCGCTTCTTGGTCTGTCCTTTCTATCAAACGTGAGCTCGCAGCTGTAATAGGGACATTTGATGCCTTCCCAATGATTAAACTCGTAAGAATTCTTCATCCAGGGCCATGGTTTATTGCCAAAATATTTGGTATAACCCAGCACTACCTTTGTAGTGTTTGAAGAATGCTTTTCACTTTCTGAAGTCCTATTTTGCAGCTTCTGTGATTTAGTAACTCCGTAATGTTCTCTCATTTGATCGATGAGGCGCTGGAGATGGATACTCCGATCTTTTGTAAAATTCTGATAATTTCTGCGCTCGTCATGGCTTTCAGTAGGAGAAATTTTCAGTTTTGATTTTAAGATTCGAAAAACACTTTCTTTGTTCGAGTAAGTATCGTATATGAACATTAGAATAAAGATGAGAGTTATAGTAATGATGACTGTGATTGATTTGTTGCATGACATTATGGATGGCAACCGCTGACCTCATTGAAAATACACTGTAAACAAGAGACAAATTAAGAAAAAAGTATCAGAAACATACATCAATGAACCAAAGTCTCCAGCTTTATCAGCTGTTACGGAAGGCGCATTAATAGAGAAATAACTAAGTAATGTATAAGTAATTAAGGGGGTATGATGAGTCATGATGGATTCAATTTCAGAGAATACTAACATAAGTTCCCAACACAGTAATGAAATGTGAACGTTACCTAACTTTCTAGTTAATAAAAGATTCTTGAAGAGCACGGACTTTAGTGCTATGTTACACTTTGAAGATTTATGCCGAAAACTTACCGTTATATTTAATTTTAGCTGAGTAGTTGTACTGAGCTATCTATAAAAGTTTTCCATCAAAATCATCGTCTAATTCAGTTACTTCATCTCAGTTCAATTTCCACGGGTCTAGGTAATTCTGAATCGAAAAGAAAAAGGATAAACTTTGGAGGCGAGTACGCATTGGTTAGAACGAGTTGCGTACGATGTAACTGGTGGCTTCCTGTTTAAAATGGAAAAATATTCAAGTTTTCAGAAGCCAGCAAGTCGACCGTGAAGACTCTCTTAAAAGTAAGTTTTTAAAGTAAAAGAGAATTTTGAAAATAGACAAACTAAATCTAGAAACTGAATAAATAGTACTTGTATCTGATGGCGAAGTTCTCCAATATTTTTTACGGTATTTTCGAAATTTTTTGAATTTGCACCTTGATTATAGATGCTAAGTTATGCAGAATTCAATGAGTCATATTCTTTGAAATTCGTCTTTGTGTCACATATACGAAAGCCACTCGTGGATGTCCGAGTCAAATGAACACTGAAGACGCTAACGTTATTCTGAAGAAACGTTCTTTCTTGGACGAGATGTTCTGAGCACTGTGTTGTTCAATGTAGCTTTTATGTCGTACTGATGGAAGATGCAGATAAAAAGAAACCTTCAAGAAAGAAACGATGGAAAATATTCGCATGGTGTTTCTTTACCTGTAGTTTTGCAGCCATACTTTTTGTTTTGTACCAGTATCACTTCAGTAAACGAAGTAATTCTGAATTCCACGATCTTATAGCAACACCAATGGATCAAGACTCTCTTAACGATGTCAACAGAATCGTGCGAAAACTTCGAGAAGAAGAACAAAAGCGTTCAGAAGATGGAACGTCATGGTGGAAGAAAATGTCAGACATGCTCACCAAGAAGTCGAGAGCTCGGGACAAACTCGTGCTCGTATATACGGGATTTTTTGGTCATTTCCCGTGGGGATGGCTGAAAGACACTCCTACTTTGAATCAGTGGAATGGCATGACATGCCCTCACTATCACTGCGTATTAACGTACCATAAAAACGACTTTAAGAAGGCTGATGCTGTGATATTTCATGCAGAAGACATGGTGTCACGCTCAGAGTTGAATGCGTTACAAATGTCACGAACAGCCAATCAAAGATGGATATTCTTCCCGACTGAAAGTGCTCAAAATGTACCAGAAAACCACGTGATAAATGGAATGTTCAATTGGACGATGTCGTACAGGAAAGACTCGGATATCTTTCGTCCGTACGGTTACTTTTACCCAAAGAGTAGAAAAAGAACAAAAGAAGAGAAGGAAACCTTTTTAGAGTTTCTAGAGAGCAAGGATCTTCTAGTGGTCTGGATGGCAAGCCACGGGGGATTAATCAGAGATAAGTACGTGAGAAGACTTCAAAAATTCATCAAAATCCATATCTATGGTAAGGTTGGAGCCCTTGTAGGGGGCACTTCAGGGAAATGTGTACAAAATTCCCTCGAATGCAAGAAACACCTTAAAAGATTCAAATTTCAACTAGCGTTTGAGAATTCCTTCTGTACTGATTACATCACCGAGAAGTACTGGTTTTGTTTAGACATGGGGATTGTCCCAGTTGTGATGGGAGGGGCTGACTACGAAAAGATTGCAATCCCAGGTTCCTATATCAATGTCAAGGACTTTCCAACCATCAAAGCTTTGGCGGATTACCTCAAGCGCTTGGATTTAAACGATAAAGAATACAAAAAGTATTTCGAATGGAGGGACAAGTACAAGGTTGTGATCGAATCTCCTTGGACGTGTCAACTTTGTGCGAAGTTAAACATCGATCATGGAAGAAAAGTGTATAATGAGCTTGAGGATTATTGGCATCCTGAAAAACAGTGTGGAGTAAAGGAAGATATCATTAAAAAGATTATAGCTAAACAACCTTTAAACCAAACGCGGACGGATAGTTATTATTGATAAGGAATAAGGGACTATTAATCATTTATGCCAGGGGGCGCATAAGAAATCCATGACTTTGAGAGAGGAAGTCACAATAACTTGGGAATATAAAGGCAGAATAACTTTCTATCGGGGGGTGGGGGTGGGTGGGTGAGGGTTGAAGAATTTTTCCAGTCCCCCCCGGCATAAATAGGCATAAATAACGGATGGTACCTAATAGAGCTTTTACGATATGATGTATTTGTGGGTCAATTTATTCACAAACTCTGATAAGGCAAAACCCTAAATGTTCATCCACAATAGGCCCCTTGCAGCACGTCGGAATGCAGCTGAATTTGGAGGGCAATAGGTTTCTGGTTCTCTGGAGTTGAGATTCTTTTGTCTTGCCCTCCAAATTCAGCTGCATTCCGACGTGCTGCAAGGGGCCTATTCCTTCTCCACCTGTAAAATTAGAACTCCGAGTGTAAAATAATTCCTGCAATAAAGAAAGAAAAATCTTCACAAAATGCTTTTCTGGGGAAATCACGAACGAGTTTAAGGTCTTTAAAGATGAGAAAACTGTTCATTACCATAGTTGAGCCCACAATAAGATATTCTTTTATTTAAAAACAAAAATCATACAAGTAAGGCTATCGGGTCAATACAATTCGCCTTTCCGAAATTAAACGAAGGACTGGAAATAAACTCGTGACGCACAGAATTGTGGGGATGAATTTGGAGACAAGATCAAAAGGTGTCGCCATCTTGCAGTGGATTCTGGGATTGATTTTGGGCACGAGATGGAGTTCGTGCCCAGTCTTTCTTTGAATTTCGAAAAGGCGAATGCTTTTGTCTAATTTGCATCTTTACCAGTGGCATCCATAATATCTGCCATCACAAGATGATCTAACCATTAATTACAGCTTTAAATTTGTGTATTTTCTGGTAGTGTTTTATTTTTCTATCCCATGAATTGTACAATAATTGCAAACTAAATAATTAAACACTTATTACGTGAAAAATTTGCTATAAGAACATGAATACATCTTGAAACTGCAGTAAATATTTTACATCTTGCTGCAGTGTTTTTATGACAATATTCTAAACGATTTTTGCTCGTATGTTCAGACCAGCCAAAGGGAATTTTCATACTTTGAGTGTGTACTGATAAATGGTGCTGCGCATGCCTAGCAAAATGGCGGGAAAATTGCAGGCGCGCCTCTGAAATAAGTAAACAATTTCGTACATTCACCACATTCCATACATCGGTTCTCTGGTCAAACACAAAGCATTCAGTCGAGGCTGCAAGGTCGCACCTTCAATGGAATGTTTTGTACTTGACCAGTGAACAGATGTATGGAAAGCAGTCAATTTCAGTTTTGAGAACAATTTTGGGGGACAATACAATGAAATATTTTTACACAAGTTCCGTCTTAAATTCTCAGGAGAGTCAAATTCTATTGCTTTGTCCTTCAAGTTGAACTCTTTTGGGAATTGAAATTCCTTGCTCCAAAGGGTCTATTTATAAACTCATTTCATTCGGCCTTTCCTTTTATCGAAAGACGAGAAAAGAACTGTATACAAGGGAATGAACTGGCTTTGAAAATGGTGCAGAGATGTTTGAAATTGGTTACCAAATTTTACATTTCTTAGCAGGATTCATTGGTGAACCTATGGGACATCTATAGGCTCTGGCAAACTCTTTCGAATTGACCATCACTCCTTTAACTCTAAAAAACCAAAACACAAAAATATAAAAGACAAGTATTTTTCTTAAAACTAAGATCTTTTATTATCTGGCAACTGAAAGTAATTTCACGCGCTCTCATTGGCCAATTTGTGGTCCATAACTTACGGTACGGACCATTAACCTTATTTTTGTGTTCGTCTTCCCATATAATAAAATCTTATTAACCTCGCTTGCTCCGGGTCCATAGGTAAGCAATGGAACCTCGCGCTGCGCGCTTAGGCCATAAGGCAGTGGAAAAACCCTCGGTCCATAACTTACTTAATTATTGTGTGAGCTAGAACAAGTTGTAAGCTTGTATAAGGTGAGTTAAAGTTAGTTCAGACCCCAAATTAGGCCAATTTAAACGAATTAACCTAAACTAGACATATTTTGCTATTCGTGCATACGTATTACATACCTTAAAGGATTGATAGGATGAGAAGCCCGCATCATCATCGTCTTGGCATTCTCTTTAGTGTATGAAGCACAAAATATCTAGAATGTAAAAAAGTTATTCATTAAAGTATACTGTTAAGGTTCCATTACACTGCACTTCTGTCGCATCGAGTCTGTTGTTGCCCTCATTGTTACTTGAAGTAGAATTCTGTTCTATTTTTCGCAACGAATTAAAGCAACTTGGAACGTCGTTTCACAGTATGATATTCATCCAGCAACGTTTCTCTCAATATTAACGCGTATTTTTCAAGAACGCATGCGCATGTTTTCGGGATATCGCAAGATGGCGGTTATTATGAGTTCTCCCCAGCCCCCCTTGGCGAAAAATTGTTGCAAGTTGTTGAGATCGCATGCAGTGTAACACCTCACCTCGGCAACTTCAACGCTACATTTTCATGCATTGCGAAACGAGTTGCTGAGAAACTTGCACAGTGTAATAGGGCCTTTAATGAGTTCTCCGGTGGATTTAAGAATAGACTTAATTTCGTATTTAATGTCACGTGTCATTCCCCTAGGTTGGTAACTTACTTGAGCGTACGAGAGGAAAAATATCTGTTCATGGCTGAGGTTGATGCCTGGGAGCATTTGCTCTTTGCCGTGTGCTTTCTCCCACAGTTTATAAGCCTGCAAAGAAGATCAGTTATAGTTTCTTAGATTCTTTACAGTGCACAGTATAAAATGAGAGGAAGGATCAATAGTTCGAGAGATCGGTGGATGCATGGATGATCTGATTCGATGGAAGGATCGGGGGGATCGAGGAGATGGAAGGAAGAAAAGGAGGAAAAGAAGGGAGGAAGAGAAAGGAAGGGAGAGAAAGGAAGGGAGAGAAAGGAAGGGAGAGAAAGGAAGGGAGGGAGGGAAGGAAAGGGATATAAATGATTGCATGGATGGAAGGAAAGTAACTTCTCAGAACACCAAATATATCACTTTTTTTTTTTGTGTTACGAAAGATACATGCGCACCATAGCAGACCAGGTTGGCTCACCTTGAACGCTATTTCTGTTCCACCATTATCAGCGATTACTTCGCCAAGAACGGTTTTACCGTTTAGCTGGACGTAAAAGAGAAACGTTAAATTACGAGAAGATAATCATTGTTATCAAGCACTCGGCCTAAGTATAAAGTGACCTCCCTACATGAAGTGGCCAACCTGTATAAATCGACCCCCCTCTAGGCAGTGGGCACAAGGTACAACGGTGCAAACCTGTGTTCGCTGTGGGCGAATTGTAAGCTAACAACAGACAAAGTCATCGAGTTTTGACACCCTCTATACAGCGACCGTCCGGTATAAAGCTACAGAACTACATGAGCAGCCACCCTGAAGGAACGAAAGCCATAAGATATCTGCTAGTATAGCAACGGCAAATCATGCGATACTTACAGTCATGCCCATATAAGTGAAATTGGAGTATTGATTCACGAAACACTTGGAATTGTTGTTGAAGTTTTCGATAGACGCGTTCGACCACCATTTCTTTAGGTTTCCTTTTTGATTATAAGTTCTTCCTGAATATAAAAAGTGATTTTATAACATACGCGTTGTAGGTGATGCTATTTTTAGGGGAGGAGACTAGACGTCATTAATCAACTCCCCAAGTAAGTAAATCCTAAAAGCTAGGGTGCTTTCCATTTACCTGGAAAAAACGGAAATTCCGGTTGGAAGAACAAATGGTATGTGTCATTCCGATTAGAAAGTTCCAGAAAACTCGGTCTCGGTCTACCGATCGAGGTAATCCACTTTTCCCGCTCTTTTCGGTTCTTCAGGTAGACGCGTGTACCATTTGTGTTTTCCCGCTCTTTTTGCTTGCAAGACGCGCGTACAATTTTCCGTTGTTTTTTAGCAAACGAATTTCCAACCGGATGGATTAGTTTAAATGGATGGATTAGTTTAAATGGAAAGCACCCCTGGACTCTGCATGAATTCTAACTTTTGCAATTCGAAATCCAAGAGGCGCGCAGAGTTAAGAATAGCGATACTTCATGTTTACTAACAAAAGCATTGTTATGTTAATGTGCCAACCATTTTCTCCAAAGCTTTTCACAAGTTGCTTTGTTTCACCAGCCAATCAATCTCTGGTTGGCACATGAATGACAAAGGCTTACCTCACATGAAGTATCGCTATTGCGAGATGCAACACAATTTTTTTTAATCTGTAACCAAAGCCTTCACTGTCTTGAATCTAGTTTGTGAGTACACACAACGTGCAATGTACGAGGCCGCTGGATGGAGTAATATCGTACCAACAGACCTTTTTCGAGTTACAGACTCATTTCTACAGGGTTAGCCTCATTTCAGGGTCAAAATATGCATAAATAACAAAGATAGATCAAAGAATGCACGACTTTAACAATACAAACACTTTGAAATTCGACGGACCTTCACTGAAACGCGTGAATATTCTACACAAAAACGAGGCTAGCCCTGTGTAACGGAGAACTCGTAACTGTAGTATTGAAAGCTGCTTTGTTTTATTGCTCCCTCAGTACAGTACCACTTTCGTTAGGTTAGGTTTAGTTCTATTGTTTGGAATACCAATCTACGATCGCTGGATGACCGGGGCATGCAGCATAAAATGCTATTGTAATGTGTAAAGGGTTTTACTCACCTATATTGTCAAACCCATGGGTCATCTCGTGACCAATGATGGAACCAATGCCACCAAAATTAATAGAACTAGAATATAACAAATAAAAACTAAATATCCGTACCGTGCACTTCCCGTCCCCCCCCCTCCCCCAGGGTATTCCTTTTCCCTACCCCTACCCCCCCCCCCCAAACTAGTTCCCCTCCCCACCCCCGGGGTACAAATTTTCCAAACCCTACTTTCTCACAGTTGTACCTTGTGTAAGTCTCGGGGAACATTGGCCTTTGTAGAATCCCTC
>WUAP02124271.1:691-15392 GCA_015163945.2 Stichodactyla helianthus | reverse complement strand
CTCATTAGCGGTGCTTGTCTTTTCTCACACCTCGGTGATAAATGCAGTACTGAGTCTGCGTATGTTGCTTGCGCTTACGCTTGCGTCGCTAGTGAGAACCAGGCTTTAACTTGTTATTGCTTTGAAAATATGTTATGCAGACTGAATGGGTCTTGTGTAACGTAAACCCAGTGAAAGATTCTCTTGCTTATATTATAACCATTATTGTAAACCTTAGTTTAATGTTTGTTAAGCTCAAGCTTATTAAGCCTTTTACCTCGATCTATACACCTTATTCATAACTATGTAAGTGTAGAGCTAGGTTGGCAGTGCCAAATTGAAAGCTTTTGTTTGTAATGTGCAAAACATCATCCTTATGGCACCATTTATTATTTATGCCAGGGGGTGGTGGGTGGAAAGATTCATGACCCAAACAATACAAAAAGCATCAGGACCCCCTTGTATGTAATTATGAAAAAATTATCCACTTTAAATATAGTTTCCTTTAAATATTTATGATACTCATGAATAAGTAATGAGGCCAAAACAATAGAAAATCACAAGCATGGAGGAGCTTGTATATCTCATACAGTATCATCCTGATTTGCATAAACTTTAAAGATGATTTTCTCAGCCAAATTCACATGTATGTTCAAAATTTTAGTCAAACACAATCTAGCTAACCTAGACGTATCATAAGCAATATACAAGTGGCCATGCTGTATTTGATCTACAATCTCTCACCTGCGGCTCGAGCTTGTATATCAAATACAGCATGGTCACTCATATTGTATACATTACATACAAATATATCTAAAAATCAGACAGTCACCCCTTTCTATGCATATTTTTGTGATTCCCTCTCAATGTCTTAAATTTTGGTGCCCCCTCTCTTGCCGACCCCCCCCCATTTAAATAATGAACAGTACCTTGTCAATGGCTTTGGGGAAAAAGGAAGACATTTCCATGTTGTTGATGCTTGAACTTAATTGGTCTCAGGAATAACTGGCCCTTAAATGATGTTTTTATTGGTACTATTTCCTAGCTCCAAGATATGAATAAGGTGCATAAATTAGTAACTCAGAAAATATTATAAAAGTGATATCTATCATCCTAGAGGCTTTGGAAGATTGCGTACATAAATTAAAGATGATATTATAAATCATATTACATACAAATGAAATTTTAATTACCCTTTGTTAATGATACTAGAATTAATCTACAAAAATATGATACTTTACAGTTTAATAATAATTGTAATTAGTTTGCAAAGGAAATTCTAATATTGACATTGAATAGTAGTAAAGCATACAATTATCTTCTCATTTATAATATAATTATTGTCATCAGATTATTATTCAGTATCCAGACAGGATTGATATTCCAAATCATTATCTTATATCATTTAATGTACAGTCAAAAACACTCAAGTTTAGGTACTCCCTAGGCTCTGTTAACGATTTTTCTTGGAGTCTTCATTAATAAAAGTGAAAAACTGAAAACTTCAAAATTAATTCTTTAGTCAAATGTCAATGAATTCTTCAATAATTGCTATGACTAATAAGCTACAGTACAGCAATGCTAAAACAGTGTTTTTTTCCAATCAGAATTAGAGTTGGTTTTAAATTCTGGAGACTGTCTACCATTATTAATATTGACCAGTAAAGTAATGCATTTAATTTTCAAATAATGAACTCATTGATGGAGGCTTAGGGAGTGTGCTTGAAGTGTTTTGCCTACAATTATTAGGAACTTGATAATGATTCTATTAATGGTTTGTACATGTTTTTGTAATTCAAAGGTGGTGTCTGGCAAGAGGCTCTTTAATAGTGTTACAACATTTGACTGATATCTTTCAGTACACTTTGCATCAGGGAAAGAAATGGCTTTGTTAACTGTACCATTCCTATATTGCATTGAGCCGGGTTTGTCGTACGTATTCCATGTATAGTCAAGCGACTAGCGGTCCCTAAGAAGCTAATTGGGGACCGGAAATGAAGTTTGACTTAGAAATTTTTTTAGTCTTGAAATTTTATCCTAAATTAAAAAATTCCAAGAAACAGTCGAGAAATTGTTGAGAATCGAATGCGGAAACCTTCAATACCAATCCCTCCATTTCCCCTAAACCTAACCACTAAGCCATGAAGTAATTTCGCTGGCAGTCACAAGAATTTTTATCACATTTATAGCAAATTTGGATACACAAGACTCAAATATGTTCATGAATACATTTTAGGGACCGCTATTTGCTTGTTAGGTAATTCATATCGCTTTTTAGGTACCGCTATTCGCTTGTCAAATAATACCATATATGGAATACGTATGACAAACCCATCTCATTGCATTCCATATTGGCAAAGTGCTGAGGGACTGCTCATAAATTAGTTTTTTTGGGGGGGGAGCTGGTGCATTTTGAACTCTGCTTGCATGAAGTATGGTGACCCCTCCCCCCTAGAATTCACATTTTCTCTCTTAGCTAATTTTGACATCGACATACAACAGGAAATTGAATTTTAATGAGGGGCTGTTGATGAAATGTACAATTGTGGTTACAAGAGACATGGTTGTGTTACAAGCCACTGATAAGGTGCTGTTACACTACACAATACACCATTTCACAGTTCTCGTTGCTCAACCTCAGCCTCGTCAGCGTGTACTTATTCTTTAGAATTTGACTTCAGCTCGCAATAATGTAAGGTATTTGCACCTCAATGAACAATCGAAATAATCAAAAATTCCAAATGCAGTACTCTGGAATTACTAAAGAATATATTTCACGGTAGCAAGGCTGAGCGACAGGAACTGTGAAATGGTGTATTTTCTTTGCAACTTATCTTGAAATTTTGTTGAGATACTGCTCAGTTTAACATACCAAGTTTCTCACAATTTTGTTGCTGCAACCATTGCAAGAAGTAGAACTAAGTTTATGCAGCTATGTTTTGAGGCCTTTCTTGGCAGACACCACTTACCAAGTCAGTGATTTATATTGGTAATCTAGTAGTTATAGTTGAGTTTTAGAATGATTAAAATGATGAACGATTGTTTTATAACAAATGAATTTTGTCTCTTCTATATAATTGGAATTGAATTGGTCCAGGATAAGCTAACAGTTTGGCATTATTATAAATGTTAGGGTTCAAAAGAACACAGTTTTTTCAAAGGCTGTCTTAATATTCATATTCATATGATAGATGTACCATGCATCCTTGAAATCACATCAAGCATTTTTTTAATGTGTTTTCCTTAGCTCTTTCATCTGTCATGTGTTGAAAAAAAATTCTCACATTTGATCAACAAATCACAAACATCCAGCTGCTTTTTTGAACCATGAGAAGTGATTTAGATCAGATGTTCTTAGGCACCTGACCCCCATTATAAAATTATCTAATATTATAATAGTAAGACAACTTTAAAGTGGAGTGTAACCTGAGCATTTTATAATACCAGTGCTTTTACAACAATATTCCTATCTGCATATATACATTAAAACTGAATAAACAATATAATAAATGATTAAAAAGTCCATTAACACACATATTGGACATAAACATGTAGCTGTCTCATTTAGGTTTGAGGTTTTCATATGATACACACTTGGAATTGCTTTCAAATACAATCTCATGATAATAATAATAATGAAAATAATGAAAATAAGGAAAATAAGGAAAAAAGGTACAACACTAATTTGTTGCTAGTTTGAAAGTGTAAATAATTTTGTTCTGGGAACACCACAGACCATTTATGGGATGGGAATCCCATTCATTCTATTCCAATCTGTTATGATATATCTTAAAACTATACATTCCAATCTATTAGGAACAACAGGTCACTTGGGCTAAATTCTGCTGCCAGGACTAAACATGTACTAAAAATCTTGTCTATAATGGTATTGCAAAATAATCTGTTTTTCACTGTCGAGTAACTTGTGAACTTTTTCTCCTAACATCTTTAATAGTTTGTCTTCATAAATCCATTCCCAGTTACATTATTGTACATGCAGTATTGTGCAGTGAATGTCAATTTGTTTAATTTCTGTGTTGAGTTTAACACTAATTGTATCACAGGCATTAAATTAATACTAAATAATATTATTTACATTAAAAAGTTAAAAATTAGCTTCCATAAACAATTAAGCTTCACACAAAGGACCCCACACTGTTTTCTGCTATAAGAAGACTGCTGTGGCACTTGTTCCTTTCATTTTCGATGTTTTCTAACCCAACCTGAAAGCAGTTAATTTAAGCCAAATGTAAGCAATCCCAGATGACAATCATCAAGCCCCTGAATAAGAGGTATTCCAGACTTTACTATTGAGTTGATAGTATTATGTACAAATGGTATGCTGCATGTAAGTAAACGATATTTGCACTACACATGCATGAAAAACTATAGCTTCCAATAATTTCATTGCCCCAAAGATTTCTGCTAAGTGTAAAAAATGATGCCATCAACCATAGTTATCTTGACTCAGTGCCGACTTCTTAAAGTAATGAATATAAATATGGATAATCTTTTTAAATTATTATATTTTTGGTTATTTTACGAAATTAACAGTTAACAGATAACTTAGTGAGAGAACTGGGTAACTTTTCAATCTACGGTTTCCTTTGGCCTAGCTTAAATTTTAATTAAAACTAATGATCAAAGACGTTGACTTATAGGAAAGATGCAAAAGTTTAAGAGTTGCAGTATAAGTAATGAATCAACTTCTGTATTTAATCATTCCGGGTAGTTTAAAAACTTAAGAAATTAAATCCAAAGAAATGTGACTGCCAAACAAGAGCTTGAGTATTTAGGTCATGCGGTGAAACTCATTGTACTCCTCGTTCAATATTTTCTACAATTCTTGGATGGTGCTCCTTAACGTAGGATGAAACATCTGAAGGTCTTAGAAAATTGACATCCATGGCAAGACGACATTCTGCATAGGAGGCTAGTGTTTACATATGACAACACTTCTCATAGTTATTGTAAAATATACAAATCAAAGGCCTTAAGAAGAAGGAAATGCACTATTACAGAGTGACGTGCAAAACTATGACCGCTTTTAATGTATTTGCATACTTTTATGCACAGGAGTTTGCTGACAAATGAGCTATTACTCGCCATATTTGGTAAAACCAGACAGCTTCTCATCTCAATGTGTCAGTTTAACCTACAAAATCCCGTGCATAAAAGTATGCAAATACATTAAAAGTGGTCATACTTTTGCATGCCATGCTGTGATGAGAAAAAGGTAAAACCCATTTTATGTTTTTTGAAACCCATGTATGTTTTTTAAATATATTTTTCTATTATTAGTTAGCTGTTAATGAACACTTGTTTCCCCCAATTAAGCATTAAGTGATTAATTTATTAGAAGAAAACAGCGAGTGAAAGTGCATATAACACCTACAGGATCTCTTCCTGATTTGAAAGAACTTTCATAATAAACAATGGCATTATCCATTTGTTGATATCTCTTTTCATTGCAGAGATATTCAGTATGCAAATTAGAAATTGATGACGTCATCAAAGGTACCTAGTTAAAAGTCATCAAAAGAAGAAACATCTTCCTAAAAAAATAGTCCAATTTGATTGACACTTCATAAATTTATGGTACTAGACTAGGCGATTTTTATAGTGTGTTTGATAATGTTACCATGGCAAAACTAGGGTCCAGGCTCTTTTTAAGATAAATTATTATCATTAGTTTCTTCTGGGATGCACATTTCAACTTTCTGTTATTAAATTAAGTTAGAACATTACGAGTTCTCTTTTTTTGACTTAAATATATATTTTCAAATTATAAAGCACGAAATTATAATTTTTGTGTTTTTACTCAAAATGGCCTAGACCCTAGAGTGTTGCCATGGTAACATCAAGCACACCATAAAAAGTGTCTACTGTTACCATAAACCTATGAAGTTTCAACCAAATTAGACTATATTTAGGAAAATGTTTCTTATTTTATGATATGACTTTTAACTAGGTACCTTTGATGACGTCATCGAGTTCTAATTTGCATACTGAATATCTCTGCAACGAAAAGAGATATCAACAAATGGATAACGCCATTCTTGTTTATTATGAAAGTTCTTTTGAATCAGGAAGAGATCCTGTAGTTGTTATATGCACTTTAAAGTGCGTGTACTTACAGCAAATTCATTGTAGTCCATGCAAGACACAAGTGAGGCGTTCTTGTCATTGGTCAACTTTGAACCTGCCACCATGCCAATAGAATCATTCAGCCTCTTACTAACACTTAACACTGAATTCTCACCGAGAACTTGACGTTTTGCTTTTAGTCTAGCAGATAGTCTTTTTGGAGTCTAAACAATCATCAAATAATTTGAAACATTAACAATTAACAGCAAAACTAAAAAATAAAACTACCCTGTGATCAATGTATTATTTTCAGAGACAGATTTTTAAGGACCAGCATTTTTTACATTATCTTAGTGTTTAAGTATTTTATTATTTGTTTATTTATATTTTTTCTCTTATAATTGTATTTCACTATTATATATTTATATTTTATCATTTACTTAATATAGTAAAGTTATTGAGGGCCAAAAGTTTATTAGCCTTAGGCTATTAGGTACCACCCTTGTGAAATAAAGTTTTTATTTTATTATTATTATTATTATTATTACGACGACATGGGGCATCTGGCAGATTAAGGTTACACCAGGGTTGGGGGTTTAAATGCTGATGCTGTTTCTAGAAATCAAACTTTACCCCCAGTTTTGTCTTTTCTCAATTAGCCAAAGTGAAAAAATTTTAGTGATCAGAAATTTCCTTTTATTCAACTTTCAAAATTCAACAGAGGAGTGGAAATGAATTCATGCTGCACAGAACTGTAGGGATGAATAGACCTTTCCCGAATTCACTTGGATGATCATGAAACAATGGTTTCAAGTTGAGGTTGGCCTTGATAAACAAAAGAATCAAGTTCAGTCTCGACTTGGAGCCATTGTTTCGTGATCATCCAAGTGAATTTGGGAAAGATCAATTTAAATAGGGACAAGATCAAAATGAGCCACCATCTTGCATTGTATTGTGGAATTCATTTTGTGGATGAGAGAGAGAGTTTATGCCCAGTCATTCTTTGAATTTCAAAAAAGGTGAATTACTGTAAGACAGTAAGCTTACCACTTTTGCTTTTGTGACAAGTCTACTGACTTTGCCTTGTTTCTTGGCACTGTTACAAACTGGGGGTCGTCCAGATTTGCTCCTACAAGGCGACTGACAGATACTCCCCAAAGTCACTTTGTTGGGTGTGGCTGAGGTAGTGTCCATCTTAATATCAAAAAAAGTTAATTATTTGCAACTTGGAAACTAGCGAGTAAACTAGTATAGGCTGCGGTGTGTAACAATTACAATAACCAATAAAGGGAAATCTGTAACAGCATGAAAAAAGAAGTAAAATATACTTAACTTTACTGACGTTTCGAGCTTTCGCCCTTTGTTTTACTCCAACGAAGGGCGAAAGCTCAAAACGTCAGTAAAGTTAAGTATATTTTTCTTCTTTTTTTCACAGTGTTACAGATTTCCTTTTATTGGTTATTACACACTGTAGCAACATGATAATCACCTAGTGTTTAAGCTGCTTGGTAAATTATAAGAATGATGGAATTATGTATCTTTCTTCTAGCAAATTTTTCTTGGAACACTTGATATTTATTTGTCAATCAAAATCAATTGGAAATGGAAATTGAAAATGCTACCTTTCTTTGTTTAGTTGGAGTCCCCTTTGATGGTGTGCCAATAAATCTCCTGAGAAGAAGCAAATTGAATTATAATAATAAGCTAAAATGTACTGTTACTTGTAAGTGGTTTATGGTGATAGAAAAAAGGTACCTTTTTGTAGGAGTCACTGGTTTACTTCCAAACCTTAACTCCTCTTTGATTATATCTTGGTTCCTCTTGTGCTAAAAATTAATTAGAAAATATGTCCAGTCAGAATAAAACTTGAAACTTCAAACTTATTACAGTCTTGCAACAAGGAAAGATGACCCTTTTTACCACATTTGCACAGGCTTTTGTATGTTAAACTGACAATAATTTCAATGACTGTTTTTTTAGTTAAGGCATGTAAAAGTTAATTTGTCAGCAAAAAATCTGTGCACAAAAGTTTGCAATAACATTTAGTGGACTTGAGGCTTTCACGCGAGATGTTCATAAACATTGTAAGAAAAAATTAATGGTTAATGCGTAAACAGTTACAAACTTATAAACTTACAAACCTTTTGACTGCATCTGTGGCAGTCTTCATCAGAATGACTGCCACAGATGCAGTTGAAACATCAAGTTTATAAACTGTTTAATATGTATGTGGTTTGTGCTGTAAATGGGACATCTACAGTGTGATAGCTAAGAGCCTCCTTACTCAACAGAAATAGTTGATAAAAATTCTTTTTATGTTGACTGAAAAAAACCACCATGATCACATGACAGTAACTGCCTGATGCCATCTGCTAATAACCCAAGTGTATGAATTTTGATTGTGTCTTATCTATAAGTCATTCTTAGGAAAGGAAATATAGTGCTCAAAATTATAATAGTAAATAGTGAGGGTTCAAAATACTCTATTTAATACTTGTTCACCAGTATTTTAACTGTTTCTTACCCTCTCCAATTTCATTTGTTCTTTTTGTGTCTTCATGTTCTCCCACTGATATACCATGGTATCTGTGTATTGTACTCCATTAACCAGAAACTGTTGTTCATTCTCTGCTTCCCATTTGGCAATTTCCTCTTTAAGTTCCTTCTCAAGCTGGAAATGATGAGTAGTACACAAATTAAACCACCTGTCACATTTCTTGGGAGGCAGTTATTGCAATTAAGCCTGGTTCACACTGCCCACACAGGCATAAGCATAAGCAACATACAGACTCAGTAGTGTACTGCTCATTAGCGGTGCTTGTCTTTTCTCACACCTAGGTGATAAATGCAATACTGAGTCTGCGTATGTTGCTTATGCTTATGCTTGCGTATACCCCTAATTTCATATTACAGTTAGTAGACATTTGATTGACATTCTACTAGTTTTACAGAGAGTGGGACCATCATATTGCAAATCTGCACATGAAGGAGAACATCTGTGAGATAATATCATTGGCTTTGTTGCCTACAAACCTTTGGTAATTCTTTTTCAAGAACTTTTCTGACTCTACACTCCTTGAGTAAAGCACCTCCTCTGTTAGAAAATCTGTTGACATCAGTTTGCTTCAGCTAGGAATGATAAGAAATGAGTAAGAAAAACCAATTGACCCTAGCCATCATGTGGTGTAATTTGTGATAAGCTGTGTCATGGTTACCAATTTAAAAATGTTTGGACAATGTTGCCTGATTGCTGTATGAATGCACTAACTTTTGATGACCAAATTACTCTGTCATATTGATAATTCCTGTTCCAACATATTGATAACTTCTGTCCTTCAGGAATTATCAATATGATGGAGTAAAGTACAATATTTCAACAGAATAAGTTAAATTTCTGAACTGTCTATACCTCATATTCTTCCATCTTTGCAAACATCGTTTCTCTCTTCTCAACCATTTTGAACAAGTGTTTGTTTTGTTCATAAAAGTTCTTCATTACTTCTACTTGGTGCTCATGCATCTGTAGTAGCTCCTCGGTGTAGTCAGCTGTGGGAAATGAATGGGAAAGGTAAGGCAATATATGAATAAATAAGAATGAAAGAATGACTTCTTGACAACTTTTCTATCAAAAACCAATTAAAAGGAATGCACACTCTGGTGAAAATGCAGATGTTTTCTAGTGAAATTTTGCATTAATTTTTGAACAGTCACAGTTATTCTAAAGTGTTGAAAAGTAAGGCAACAGAAATCAAATGAGGAAAAAAGACAAGTTCACAAGAATTATTAAATCTTACTGTCATGAATCGGAGAGAACGTTTCTCTCTGTGCTGGTCCAAAATAGCACTTATCCCACCAGTTAGCTAATTCTTTCCTATGGTAAGAAAAAAAATGAAAGTAAGTCATAATATAAGGATACAGTAATGGGAAATGAACCACTGTCTTGGTAAAATATATATATAATTATATTAAGTAATTCAGTCCTTGCTACCTGAGGCCTTCAATGAATTTCTGCATGTGTTTCAGCTTTAATGCCTGCAATCTCTGTTTTTCCTTTTCCATCTGCAAAAAGAAATATAATACTAAATAACAAAGCCATTATGATACATGTGCTGCATCTAACAAGAACAATCACAACAAAAACATGTTCTGTCATGCAAGTAAACTTCAAAGTTTAAGCTGTCTTAAAAAGTTTTTTGCTAAACAGCTGAAACATTGTCATAACAGAACATGTCTGTGTCACGGCTGTTAATGGGTACATGTAGATGCAACAGTTACTATGCAGATGCAGTATTAGTTGTTACCAGTATATGACATACATCTAGTCAATGCAATGCATCATGGGATACACAGGGTGCATACCTTCATCTAAAGCCATATATCATTGATGTCATAGAATGGGTAATGTCATTTGAACATCAGCTATATCATTCAGTGTCTAGGGCAATTTTGATCTTACAGTGAAACTTACTGCATTGATAGTAGAGCGCTTGAATCCATGCCAACGTGCTAAGAAAGGCTTGGATTCGTTTTCAGATATCTCAAGCTTTGTCCACAGAGACTGGATTTCTTCTTGGAGTTGTTTTGCTGTATTGATGTTGATAGCCTTTTGATGTTCCAGCTTCATGTTGAAGAAAAATATTTAGAAACAAAGTCTAAGATAATTGCTTGCAATACCATGTACAGTAACTGACCATGGTTCACCAAGTTTACCTAGTCATTTATGCTGCCTTATGGCAACCATGATATCCAACAGTGAATTCCAACCTTTTCATGTTATTTTCTTAATAAAGGTGCAGTAATATAGGCACAAAATTAGCGGCTTGTCAGTTGCAGAGTAAATGTTTCATGATTACCACTCCACATGCAAAAAATTATCTTTGATTGCATGAAGTTGAAGCCATCTCTACTAATAGCTGCATCAAAGAAAATTTGTTTGGTTTTGTGTCACAAAGGGTGAGCCTCACCCTCATGCCTCTATTTAAGAACTCAGAAGTGGCCTATACCAGCAACATTTACTCTGCAACTTGCAATGCAACAATGCTGCAGGACAAGATTATGTATTATAAACCACACCTTAAGCTACATAATCATACCTCCAACTCCAGGACTTTCAAAGCTTCCATGTTGACAGCAGACAGTTCAAAGGATGTTTCTGCATCATCCATGGCCATTGCTGTTTCTATTGTTGTTTTTGGTGCTTCTTCCAACTCCTTCCACAGCTCCATTACTGTTGTTCTGATTTTCTTAAAGCTTTCCAGTCTTTTTGCCTGCAATACATGTACAGTACATTCAAGAATCAAAGAGTTTTGATCGTAGTTTTGGAATTTCAAACAAAGCCACTGTAAACTCCAATCAAAATGTGAGAGTTACTGGTCACACAGGACATCACATAGTAATACCATACCATATGTAAGAAAATACTAACCATTTCTCTCTTAAGATAATCAATATTTGCCTCTAATTCTCTGAGATGTTCTTTATTTGGCACAACAACATGTTCACCAAAGTTGTGTGCCGGGAGACACAGCCGCTTGCAAAACATATCCTCCTGGTCACGCAAAGTTTTCATCTCTTTTATTCTCTTGTGTTTCTCCTGAAGAAAAAGAAATTCATGAGTTATGGTGATAACATCTTCACCCTGGTCTGTCACCTTGTCATGGTGATGAGGCTTGCATGCCTCAATGATTGTGTGAGCTGTGCTGGCTAGGATTATAGTCCCTGATAGGTTCAACCATGCTGAGTAAAGGCCCCACCTAAGGGCAGCCCCTGGTCCTCCAGATTGGGGGGTTGGACGTCAGGCCAATGACCTGACACTGTAAAAAACCTCATGATTTCAGAAAGAATTAGACAAAACAAGCAACCTGAGACCTTATGCACCTGTAGGTGTGAAGAAGACAGGTAAAAAGGTGATTGCATATAGTACGTATGACCTAGTTAGTATACACTACTTTTTAATAAACCATGAAGCATTTTGTTTTTTTGAGAAGCACTTTGCATGAACACAAAAGTTGAAGGATAACAAGTTATTGTATTTGTTCAAAGTTCCCCTTTAAAGCCAATAAATTATAATGGACTGTTTGCTTTAATTATCCTCTTACTCTACGCAAACCTTATTTTTTCATGACGTATGACCTGTATTCAAGCTACTCACCAGTTTAAATTCATCAACTTTGGTCCTCAGGTCATTCTCTAGTTTAAGAATACTAAGTTCTTCTGGGAACTAAAATGTACCAAACATTACATTTATGAAATAAAAAGCTTTCACATCAAGAAATTTGTTCATGTTAGTTATATTTTTTTTCAGGCATAACTGAGCCAAGGATTTTGGGGAGGGGTCATTGGAGAGCATCCAATTAGGGACTTGTGACAGGGGTGGATCCAGGAATTGGAGAAAGGCACCTTGGACCCAGAGGAAAGGAGGCCCCAGAAAACCAATTGAGCCAAGTTTGCTGGTAATACGAAAAAAAGGGTGCTGGGGCCTCATCCCTAAATCCACCCATGTGTGAGTGGTCAATAATTTCATTATGCTTGGAATACATGGTACAACTACAATACCCTGTCACACTGAGAACATTCTCATTACATGTGTAAAGGTTGTAGCTATGTTGTCAGGAGAGTAAAAGTATTTGGTGGGATATTCTAAAGCTATTCTGGGCCAGTACGTTTTAAATTACTCTAATCTGCTGCATTATTTTGCAATCATACGTGATCTACTGCATTTTACGTTTGCCTTGAGTCATGACCATGAAAATTAAGGTGAAAAAAAGCAACATTGAAAATTGCAACTGAAGAAAATTGAAGTAGGACAAGTGCATTTTTTCTGCTCATTCATAAACAAATTACATCCAGAAAATTTTAAAATTCAACGATTCCTTGTAATTTTTACGCCTTATTTACCGTTGGACATTCGATTCCTAATTCCGAAGATAGCTGCCTGAGATCAGCAGAACATGTTTTAACATTTTCCAGCAAAGTGGTCTTTAGTTCTTCTTCTTCTTCCACCATTTGCTGCAGAAGTGTTTGCAAATGCTTTAGAACGACTTGAGTTCTCTCTTCTTTCTGCTCCTCTGAGATCCCGATCTCACTCCAGATCTTTTGTAAATGTTCCATTGAGCCTTCCAGGAAACCGACCAATTCAGTTTTAATCATTTGGACACTGTTTTCTTTGAATGACTCATCTGTGGTAGCTAATGGTCTGTTGAGAAAATGTTTAAAGAAATTTTTTAAAACTTTTTAGCGCCCAATCTAAAGTTAGTTATATCGAATACTTTAATTTTTGAAGTGCCAATAAGCTAGACAGCTAGAAAAGCGTAAGTCAGACTCAAAATTCAAGCTAAGTAAATGGATTTTCGCTTTACAAATATATAATAATTTCGTTCGGGCGGCTTCTGTCAAGACTCCGCCATCTTGAACAACTTCAACTTCACCGCTTCATTTTTCCACGAATAAATAAGGTAACCCCCCAAATTAATAACGCTTTGGCAAAAATACAAAGAATAAACTTACGCATGGGGTTCCATTTTTGCCGAATTAGCTGTCGGTAGGTATACAATTCGTCATAAATCGAGGTCAGTTATCGGCCGTTTAGAGTTCCTTCCACCCTGCTCTTCTTCTTTACGTTTGAAAAACCCGCACAACGGTCACTAACACGTGATTGCCTACGCTCCTATGATTGGTCAATATTTATAGTAACTTAGAATATTTAGAGGGAGGGGGTAGGTAACAATTAGTATAGGAGGTCAGCGGTCTATAGTTTACAAAATAAAATGGCGGCCCACACGTGCAAATATTTAATTCTCGTAAAATTTGACTAAAAAGGAGGGAACAATTCGAGATATTGTAATATTTAGCTATGGGTAAGGTCAAGAAGTCTATCACCGCTGCTAAGAAGGCTGCAAAGAGAGCACAGCGACAGAAATCAGTAGCGAATAACCCTTTTGAAGTCCACGTGAACAAGCGAAAATATGAAATTCTTGGCAGAAAGTTGAAACATGATCGAGGTATGCCTGGAGTCTCAAGGTCAAATGCTATTAAAAAGGTAACACAACTTGATATCAATATGATTATGTTAATGAAACGTAAAGACAGCTGAGGTATATCGTTCATAAGATAATGAAATATTGTGTGTTATAAACACGTCTACAAAAGTGTCTATTCAGCCATGATTGCCTCTTGGGATCCCCTCTTGTTGGAGACCTGATAGAACCCTAGATTTATGAATGGTAGAATAGGATCTTAAAAACAATGTCAGCTATCATGTTTTGATCCGGAATTTTTTTTTTTTTTTTGGGGGGGGGAGGGGAGGGGGGGCAGACCCAGGGGGAATTAACATTTTTGGAGATGGTAGAGTTGTTTCCCTACCCCCGGGACTCTAACAGATGTCAAATTTCCCCTCCCTTCCAAGATCTCTTGTTCTGTCGAAAGTGTCAAATTCCCCTCCTCTGGGGGAGAAAATATGTACTTGTCCAATGCCCAAACCAAGGAGCAAGATCCTATGTCAATTTCCCCTGGGTGTGCCTGCCCCCCCCCCCCCCCCCCCCCCCCCCACCCCCCCCCCATCCCCTACACATAGAAGCTAACAACAGACGGCTTTTGGTATACTTGTTTATATCTGCAATCTATAGTTATTCTATTC
>WUAP02124260.1:3406-15394 GCA_015163945.2 Stichodactyla helianthus | reverse complement strand
GGATCAATGCCGTCATTCACACTACTGCCTAATGGGGATGATAGGTCAAAAATCAGACGCCATTTCCCAGGTTGCCCACTGACTATAGCGGCCGAATCAGGACAATGACCCATAGAACTGCTGATTTGCAGCTGGGGGATGGGAGGGGAGTCAAATGGTCCAGCCACCCGCCCCAATCAAACTTCATTGAGTAAGTAAGCATCAATGACTTGGGGATGCTGGTAAGCTGAAGCTTTGTTCTTTTTTGCTGACCTCAAACTGAGTGACAAACTGAATCCCAACTGAAAGCCCTCTTATTCCACGCAAAATGAATTCCACCCATTGTTTGTTGGGATGGTTCTGCAATTCGTACAAAAATTTTTGATAGTTCAGAGGTGAGATCTCAGCCACCGTTGGAAGCTTACAAATCGAATCTACAAAGATAAAATATATGACATGAACAAGCTCATCAGCCCATGACCTGTAACCAAACTATCAGTTACCAACTTCATGGACTATCCCAAAACTATAGAACCTGAACAATTAAACAACTAAATTATCAGTAAATGGTCTCAGGCAAAACTATATCAACCATAACAACCCTTGCAAGATGAATAGCAGGCTGAATGTTCTATGGGTCATTGTCCTGATTCGCCCGCTATAGTCAGTGACTAGCGTTTACGGTGCTTGGGTTCATATGGCTCCAGCGACTGTCCACGTTCTGACTTTCGCTGATTAGATAGCTGGACGCACGTCTTCCTGCAATGGTCACCCTCACACCCACTACATACATGGCGAAAGCGACAAGTGGTTGATGTTGCAATACACTGGCCTGCATTCCAGGAGTGGCATGTGATCTTAGATAATGGGTTCCCCTGAGCCTCCCGGTTTCCCGCCGATGATGATGCGGCCATGGGGCAAACCTGAGCCCCTGCCGTGTGGAAATTATAAAGCTGAACATTCATTGACGCCCAATTTGTGCAGTTCTCTGCTGCCGCTAGCTCCCGGAATGCCCGATCATAATTGAGCCATGCAAATCCTGAGAACTGCCGGTAAGTCCGTAGAATTAGTAGCTTGTATCTTAGCAAATCGTCCTTACGGCTAGGGAAGTATTTGCCCACAATCAGGGAATATATTGTGAAGGCCTCCACCCATGACGTAATGTCCGAGATCTTTCTCTTGTGTTTCTGTGCGTTTGGAGAAAATACTAAGCGCCCATCAAATAATAATTGCAGCTCCGGTTCTTGGACCGAAATATTTTCTGGCAGCAAGTCTTCAAAATGCACGAACTTTCCTGCCGTTATCTGAGCTACAACTTTGTACGGAATAGGGGAATATCCCAGGCCCACCACAAACGGCTGATTAAGTTGTGGAACGAGTGGAGCACCGTTTCCAATTGCAGACGCCGAAGGAATAGGCGCAGTATTCCCAGTTGAGGGATTCAGTGACAACCCAGGCAATGTGAAAGACGATATGGAAGACGGTACACTAACGGTGCACGTACCTGAACTCGAAGCGTTGGTTCGAAGCGATGCTTCTAACGGTAAGCCGGTAGCCCAAGCGTATGATGAGCCGGCCTGATCCAAGAAATTTGCCCGTGAATCCAGAGACGAAGACGCCGGTTCGACGGACTGTGACGGGGGTGTATCAGGGAGTGAACGTCCCCTGCCGGCCGCTTGAATCGCCTCGTTGACCATCGAGGCTATCGGTGTTTTTAACGCCTCAACCACCGAGACAACTAAATCCGTCGCTAGGGAAGACTGCGATGAAGCTGTTGAGTACACCAGCTGAGTTGAACTCGAAGACGCACAAGAGGTAGTCGATGTTAGAGGCAACATGCTATCCTGGCTATTGCGTGTTTGACGAGCCATGACGATGTGGTCCCGCAACTAGACTCAATACAATCCTCCGAGAACGAAGCCACGACAAAAGAACAATGATCCGGAACGAAGGCGATTTTATCCAGTCAATTACTCGAAGGATTAACACGCGATGGTCGTTCAATGGCCGAAAGAAAACCAGATAAACACGAGGCAAAAGCCAAAAGAGCAAGCAACAACAGCAATCGGCAAGCAGTGACCACGAAGCTTCTGGCAAGTAGAGCGCATGCGCTAACCAGAAAGACCGCTGGACAGAATAGCGCTCCTAGTTAACTTTGCTTAATACTTAACCACATGTACCTAAAAGCTGATTCTGATATTGTACTAAGAGGTTATTAACCTTGCTTGCTCTGTCTCTATGGGATAATATCAGACCGAGGTCTTGACAGTATGGACTGAGCGCAGCGAGGTCCATACAAAAAAGACTGAGGTCTGATATTTTCCCGTAAAGGCCAAGCAAGCGAGGTTAATAAATTGTTTATTATATGGCTGTTTTTTTTAGCTGTGTCGATGAAAGACAGGCAAACTTAACGTAACGGTCTGAGATGGGAAAATCTCAGACCAGAAATCAGCCAATCAGAGCATGCATACTATCGTAGCCATATAATAAATGTATATACACACTGAATATAAAGATCATTGTAACCTTAGTCAGCATGAGATACGTATGAATCATAGATCAATATACCTGTACATCTTGTGGTTTTAACACACTTTCTTTAGTTTGTACATCCAGGAGAGGTTCATTTAAAGGCAGAGCAGTAGAAGCAAACAGCTTTTGCTAAAATTATAAATTAATACTCATTAAAGTTCAGGTCAAAATTAGCCAAGATTAGCTAAAAACTTAATAATAAGCTTATTCTGTCTAAGAGTTCTGCTTAATCAACAATCAATTTTTAAAAGCGGTAGTCCACTGCTATGAGCTATCTTCAGTTTTTGAAATTTTGTATTTACTTGAACTGAGAAGAACTATACAAATTATTACAACTGGATATACATGTACAGAGTTCCCTTAGTATGTAAGAGTGTTACATCACATTATTTAGTGTCCAATAAAAGGCGTAATAAACAGCCCAGTATCTTTATATCCAAGCTAAATAGCAAGACTAACCGTTGAGGGTGCTGTTCTTCCTAAAGCTCTGACCACAGATGGCCCAGCGCGTCCAAAAGGAAGCATTTTTTCCCGTTTATTGGGGTGAATTTTTTACAGTTTTGTGAACGAAAAGAGAGAAACCGGTGTACCCAGACCATAATATGCACTCACACATACCGCTGGACGCACATCGCGGACTCACATCATCAAAGAGGCTGGAACTAGAGCTTTCCTCCTATTGAATTATGGGTAAAGAAGTATTTAATATTTTTTCTACATTCTTTTAACTACTTTAGATAAAATTTGTTGACTCAAAGCACAAATAAAGCTAAAAATAACGCTCCGAATGCCTTTTTTTTATTTAAATAGTAATATGAAGTTAAAAATTTAATTTGATTGTACTGTAAAACGTCACTTCCGTTTTCTACTCATGATGCAACAATCATTTGACGTCATCAAAAAGAATTTATCCTTCGCTGTTTCTCTCGCTTTCGGTTTTAGTTTAGTGAGCTCAACTGTTCGGCTTTAAGCACGTTTTAGCCACATTTTACTGCTTTGATCACTTCGATAAGCTACCACGATGCCTAGGAATCACACTAGAAGCAATTCCTTTAGTTTTTGCGTTGTTTGCTGTGAGGATATGGAGTATTTTGCCATTGGTCAATGTGACCATCCCATCTGTTATGTGTGTTCAGTGAGGATGAGAGTCTTGGGGAAGGAGAAGTACTGTGCTGTCTGTAGGACTGATCTAGATAAGGTAAGACAGATAACTAAAGTTCTTTATCTTTTGATGTTGATTATGTGCAAAACGAGTAGTTTTTCTACTACGGCCCCTAATAATTGAGCTTCGTTGTTCTTTCTTAATTCTTATTGCTTCAAGTTTACATTTGTAATCGCTTGATCCAATACGTTTGGCTCTAGTATGCTGAAATAATCATCTCAAAACAGATGCAATATAGAGAATTTGCCAGGAATTTGTTACAAAGTTGCTTAAAACGTTTCAGATTAAACCAGAGTGTACAATGAATGTGTACATATCCACTGCACGTTATGCATAGATATTTCCCTGAGCTCAAGTATGTTCCGCATGGTTGCCTCTAACTACTCAGACCAGGGTTGTGGCTTTCCATAGGTTGTCCCAGAAGTCAGCTTTTTGGTATCCATTTAAAATGAACTTTGAGGCCCTCTAGTCTGATACTCCAAACCCACTTGGACATAATGTTTTCCTATTCAAGGTCATGTGTCATTCTCTTAGGTATTATTTCTTTGCTTCCTGGCAATGCAAGAGAAGATATATAAGTACAGATGAGCCTCATGACACTTACACAGTAGTCTGAAATGGAAAATATTACTCCAAGTGGATTTCGTGTCTTAGTATAGGTGTAATTTGTAACATGTCATAATAGGCCACTTCCAGGTTCTTGAAAATAATGCATGAAGGGGAGGCTTCATGCAAAACACACTTTGTGGCATGAAACGACTGACTTGTTTTGTTGTTGCTCTTTTCTCTGTGACTTGTTTGCACTTCAATCGTAAAAATAAACTTTTAAGCAACAGAAAAAGTCAAAGAAAAGTCAGTCGTTTTGTGCCACTGTGTGAGTTTGCATGAAGCCTCGCCTTCATGCATCATTTTCTAGAACTCAGAACAGGCAGGAAATTAACTTTTAAACCCACTACCAAAACCTTGCTAGGAAGTTATTGTTCTCACTAGCAAAAATTGTTGTGGTCATGGGGTCGTACTCGCAAAACTTAGCTAGTTAACTTTTTTCTTGCTCGCTAAATGCAAAATTTCACTTGCATTTTGTGAGTTTGCCAGCGTTAATTTTGTGCCCTGCAGAAGTGGCCTATTGAACTGCTAAATTTAAGAGCATTATTATTTTGATTTTAGGTCCTCCTTACAAGGAAATGTGATAAGTGGTCTTCTTTGAATCAAGTCAAGCATGGATATACAGAAAAAGAGTCCGGAATTTGCTATTTAGATAAAGAAGTCCGTAATAAAGTGAATGAACTGCTACAACACAAATGCCCCAAGTGTCTGGACCAACCACCAGAAAAGACGTTTAATAAACTTCGTGATCACTTGAAGCGAGAACACCATTTATTTTTCTGTGACATTTGTCTTCGACATCTCCAAAAGTTCACCCATGAGATGAAAGTTTACTCTCGTGCTGATTTAGCCAAACATCGACGTTTGGGAGATTCAGATGATAAAGCCTACAAGGGGCATCCACTTTGTGAATTTTGTGATGAGCGTTTTCTTGATGATGATGATCTGCACCGTCATCTTCGTAAAAATCACTTCTGGTGTCATATCTGTGAAAAAGATGGCAAACAGTTGTATTTTATTGACTATGTCAACCTGAGAGTGCACTTTAAAGGAGAGCATTATCTGTGTGAAGAAGATATGTGCAAGTATGAGCAGTACACATCAGTGTTTCGATCTGATATTGATTTACAAGCTCACATTGCATCAAAGCATTCACAGAAGATGACTAAAGCCCAAGTAAGACAGACAAGACAGTTGGAAGTTGACCTTGTGTTTAATCCACGCAAAACAGCTCAAGGAAGGAATATAACTGGACAGGATTATGGAGAAGTTCAAGCTACTGATCAACGATTTAGACGCAACAGGGGTAAAGCACGAAATGCTTTGAACATTAGGTATGATTCATGTACATTGTATTGGATTACTACATGTATTTATGTCATGACTATTGCAACATTAAATGCTTCAGTCTTCACCATTGCAGGGTTTCCAAGTTAAAGAAGTTTACATTAGCTTACATTGATTTCCTACACTTTGCAGAACGATATAAAATTTTGCCTTTTTTACTACTTTATAGAGAAGATCAGAATTTACAAGCTGCCATAGAAAATTCTCTTGGTAAGAAAGAGGAAAATAATCAATCTTCACAGCAGAATACAGGAAGAGAGAATCCCAGGAATGAAGACACCCATGTTGAATTACCAGAGCAAGATTTTCGCTTGCTTAATGGAGCAGTTTCTGATACCAAGAATCCTCAAAGTAGCAGTCCCAAAGCTTCACCCAAGTCTGTGAAAAATACAGAAGCTTTTAGCCAGAAGGCAAAAGGAATACACAGTCTAGAAGATTTCCCAACCTTGGGAAAACCACAAAAAAGTCAGCAGAATGGAGCAACTAAGGCTGCTCAGAGTAGTAGTCAATCATCACAAAAATCTAAGAGGAAAAATGACAAGGAGGTAAGACGTTTCAACAGCCTAGAAGATTTTCCAAGCCTTGAAACGGGAAATGCTTCAAAGCCCCAGAAGAGTGTACATGTAGCAAATAATGTTGGCAAAGCACCTCAAGGAACTAGCCAAAGCTCACCCAAGTCTACTAGAAAACCTGCATCTACTCCCACTAAAATTAAAGCTGTGGATAGCCCAGAAGATTTCCCAGTTCTTGTGAAACAAAAAACCCAGCAGAATGGCAAAACTATTGAAAAAGAAAGTAATGGTCAAGTTTTAGCAAAGCCTGTGCATAAGCCTGAAGTCCTTAATAAGAAAAATAAAACTATAGACAACCTAGATGATTTTCCAAGCCTAGGAACACTGCCCAAAACACAGTTGCTGTGTCATGCTCCAGGTTTTTCAAGTGCCTTGACTGAAAAGCCTGAAGCTTCTTCATCAGTCAGTTGTCCCCCTGGCTTTCAACTGCATTTGTCATCTCAGTCTCTGGACCAAAAATCAAACTCCTGTGAACAAAACACTTCAGATAGTTGTCAATCCAATGGAAAAACTGAAGATGTTACTTTGCCAAAAGATGAACCAAAAATCACAACTAATGGCGAGAAAAAAGACAAAATAGCCAAAGCCAATCAGTTAAGAAATCAAAATTTGATAGAAAATATAAAGGCTCTGTTAGAATATGACAAGGAAAAGTTTAAAGAATTTAAAACACTTTCAGGGAAATTTCGTCAAGGGGAATGTTCAGCTGATGCCTATTATGGTGATTGTATGAATCTTTTTGGGATAAACTTTGCTTTAATTTTCAATGAACTAGTAACTCTACTTCCTGATCAAGACAAGCAGAAAGAACTTTTAAGAATCCACAATGATGCAAAAATCCTTGCTAGACAAAGCAGTAAACAGCAGAGTACTGGGAAGAAATTAAATGCACCAAACTCTGCATGGGGGTTGTATCAGACTAATTCAGCTCCAGTGAACACCGAAGGGTGGCAGAAATCGAGAAGTGAAGCTGACTTCCCTGCACTGCCATCAGCAGCACCTCAGCAAATAAAACCAGCAAGAATATACAGGCCGAGTAATTTGACCTTGAAAAGTGCTTGGGTTAGAGGAAAATAATCAACATTACCAACTACAAATATTTTTCCTCTTTTTTTTTTTTTTTTTTTTTTTTCATACAGTATTTTGGACATTAATTTTGTAACACTTCTTCAAAAATATTGTTAAATTTAACTATGTTATTATACTGTACTGTACTGTAATGTATACCTGGTACTGTGTAGTAACACTATTTATGATATAGATCATCAACAATATATTGTAATTGACTTTGGCTAGTTTCTTGACATGGCAGATCCATTTGATTGGAAAGCCTAATAAATACACTTGTTGTTCAGTTTTATATTGTATTGATTTACCGGTAATTATAATCTTGTCATCACTTTTGAGTGTGTGTATGCAGAAAATCCACTTTAGGGTTCTAAAATCCCATGATTCCTGCCATTGTTAAAAAGCAATTTTCTTGTTGGGTCTCTTCCTTGAAATGAGAGCTTTTCTTCTGATTCCCAGGTTTTCCTCCCTCCACAAAACTCAACACCAACCAATTTGATCTGTGAGTTGGCTGTGTCCTGACTTAATAGATCAGTCCAGAGATTGTTTCAGTGTTTGATGATTGTTGATGGAATGGATGGCTTGTCCTAAAATCAATCATTTTTCTTAAAATTATCTATGTCAATGTAACAATTTATAATAATAAAAATATAAAACTCTTCACCAAATTGTAGAAGTCAAGTCTGATGACATTTCTTTGCCTGACAAATATTTTCTTAGATTTTGTTGTTCAAAAAACTAGCATGCCAGCTTTTCAAGGAGGGAAAAACTTGTTAATGAAAAACAACTGTAAACCTCCATGAATCTTTTTCCCATGTGCTCATACACTGGGCAGTTCAGGAACAACATGCAGCAAAGCATTTCTCCAGCCCTTTCTGTCTTGGTGGTACTCTGGGGATCATCATCTTTGCAGTGTTGAAGAAATAGGAAACACGGGTGCATGCTGTGTGCAGTTGTAAAGCACATGGGTATGGGCAGAACCCAAGAGAAGTGTTAGATCATGAAGCATAGCCAAGTGTTTCAACACTTCTTGAGTGTTCTGCCCATACCCAAGTGCTTTGTAACTGCACACAGCACAGCGAGCAAAGTTTTTTTATTTCTTTTATAAAACGCAAATGTGCATGATGTGTGCTCTCATGAAGTATGTGCCTAAGCCAATCAGGAAGCGAGATTCTTAGTAGTTATTTAGTAATTAAAAGTAGAGCATACTCCAAAGTTAAGCCTCCCAAAAAAAAAAAAAAAAAAAAAAACCCTAGAGCTCAATGGTGTTTTTTAAAATGTTGCTTTCCTGTTAACACAAAAGAAATTTACCATCATTCATCAACTTTCTACCCTTTGTGAATTTCTCTTCTAACCTGTGCTCTGTTGTCCTTTAGACCATACACAAAGAACTTACAAGATAGTTTAGTGTCACCACCTTGAACCCATACTTTATGGTATTCTTTATGGTATTGGCTGTGGTTCCACTAGCAAAGTTTACAACTCTGTTACAAGTTATGGTGTCAAGGCATTTCTAATGGAACCGGGTAAAGTCATTGTCATCGTTTGTTGCCAGGGATACCCGGCATTTTCAAAGGATAAATTACAACGCATCTACAACTCTCAAAGGCATGGTTTATCTGGAGTTTAAACCACTAATTAAGGCGAACCAATCACAGAAAACAAAAACGTGCAGCAATTTAACTTGTGCATGTCGGCCTTGATTGATGTGCAATATTGCGAGTCTAAAAGCAAGCATCTTCCAGTGCATTCCAGCTTGATAAAATATCACATTTCTATAAATGAACATTCAAAGAGCCAGAAGAATCAATGTAAAAAACAAAACAAGCTTAACATCACCTCATCCATTTTTTCCAGGAAATGCTACTAAACTGTCAACTAAAGTTTACAACATATCTAGACTTCCTAGTGGAACTGCCAAATAAATCTCATTGCTTTAACCCGTTGTAAAGTCACGTCTTGAAAACAGCACTGTAACAATGTTGTAAAGCTCTAGTGGAAACACAGCCATTCTTGTCTTACAGCAGTCCACCCCTCTTGATAACCAGTCCTTTCTCTGTTTTAAAATCATGTCCACATCTTGAGATGATCTCAAATTACAAATGACAATTGTATAAAATATTTTTCTTTTATAATTTTTATCTTTTTAAACATAATTATAAATTTTTAGTCTCCACTGGTTGAAGATTAAATATGACCTTGATGTTAGCAAGGTTTGGTGTTTGTTCTTCAAGTCTTGTTATCCACTGTTTCAGTGTGGCTTGATTACAGGTTGCACTTGTCATACAGACAGCAAGAACAGCACCTGCCACGAGAAAAACAGTTTTTGATTTTGGAATTTCTTTACAAGTTTCTGATGCATCATAGTATCTTCAAACAAACAATATCTTCACCAATCAAGGGTATGAGAGTTCCCCCAGGAATACATGTATATGGCAGGTCTGAAAAACAACATAAACCTCTACCTTTCAAGGAGATTTTCAGCTTCATTGCAAATATTATGTTAAACATTTTCTTAAGATTAATTGTACTCATCCAATCCATATATTTTTTAATAAGGGACCGGTCATTTATTAGAAGGGGGGGGGGGGGGCTGGTGCAAAAGTGGATGTGCCATGTTTGGTTTTTCCTGACCCCCCTTTTTGTGATGCACAATTTGTTCTGACCCTCCCCCCTTCGTACATACATCAACAATGTCTGATGACAATATATTTGCATAAATTTCTATAGCCCCCCCTTTTTCCTTGCACAAAAAGTGGTGACCCCCTCCCCATTTGCACCAGCCCACCCTCCCTCTAATAAATGACCGGTCCCTTAATTGAAGTCTTTTATGGGGTGTGTCACTATTTTATTTTCTCCCTCCCCTTCTTTTATAAATATAATATCTGGTCTCTTACCAACAGTTGAGAACCTGACCAAACATGGTGTTTTCTTGCCAATTCTCTCAAAGATTTTAGCCTTGCAGTATTTGGTGATATTATGCGTCACTTTAAAATACCCAAAAGCCCCACCTCCCTTGGCATGGACCACACGCTCTGGAATTCTTTCCCTGTCAAAGTGCGACATCACATCCATATACTGTGTGTCCTGCATCAATATTGGGCCACGTGGGCCTACTGTCATGGTTGAGGTATTGGTATCAACAGGTATGCCACTGCTGTTCGTGAGAACATCCTGGCCCTTAAAAGAGAAAAATGCACACTGTATGTTAAGATTGTGATTTTTTATTTGGGCCCTCAGGCTGAAATGTTACTGTATTGGGTTTGCCCAACCCATAATATTTGCTTTGTCTGTCAATTAGCTGTCACTTTATTTCCTTCCAATGAACACAGAATCATATTCATTGAAACATAGTTTAGTAGGCATTAGGAACTTTGAATGACAGAACATTGCCACTGCGACAGTAAAGAAAAATGTCTGCGCATGTGTGCATTTTAGCACATTTCCAAGAATTCAAGAGAGTGAAAAGAAATGTTCGTTTTCTCCAAGTATACAAAACATTTCGGTGGTATACTTTTGTGGGACCAAGATATCATATAAATAAAGAACATATGCAAGAATTAGCCTTAAGTTTTAAGAACTGACCTTAAGTTTTGACATTTTGTGAAATCCAGTTGTAAGACAAGTGTGAATTAAGTGAAATTTGCATATTTTTACAATAGTATGAATTAAGTAAAATTTGCATATTTTTACAATAGTATGAATTAAGTAAAATTTGCATATTTTTACAATAGTATGAAGATGTTTTTAGCTAATTTGCATACAGATTAGAGCATGTGTAGACATTTTTCTCTAGTGTCCGCCACTGCATGTTCAAGGGTAGACCATGTACAGATAGCCTGTGTTGCATCCAAACAAACTTTGTTCATTGTGCAGGCTATGCACAGACAACTTTCTAACTTTTTCTGCAGGTTACTGTGAATTCTCGCATATGTTCTGTTCTCACAAGCAACAACCAATACGGGCCAAAATATCATTACTTTGAAGAAATATTGGCTTGATATTCATGTATGTGTCATAGTCAGTGGGCATTATAAAGGTTCTTTATGGTTCTGTAAATGTAAAAGATCTGATTGGTGATGAACAAATTCTACTCAAATATGGCAGCCAGTGTGATCAAACCAGTGGCATAACACATACATGTGGAAGACACAGTGGTAAGAGTCATCATTAACTAGTAAGGGGGAGAGGGGTGCAAATAAAACCCTTTGCAGAGTTTCTGTTTGTTTGGTTCTTTATTTAGAATTGTTTAAAAAGAGTCAGGTTAAACAGGGTTTTGATGTACGTAGATAATGCCATGAAGAAAATCAATTTTGCCGATTTTCAAGCAGCACAGAAAATCTGCACTGGTAGGGCTGGTTTACACTAGTGACATAGCATGAGCACAAGCAACATACATGTAACACATCAAAAAAATGAAGGTGTGTCTTTGAGCTAAATTTTGAGAACATCATAAAAATGTCCAAATCAAGGATCAAAAAGGATGGTCAAATTGTGCTGTTGTTGAAACTTTGGCTTTGAAAACTTATTTTTCAACACCACCCTATCTTGGAAAAATTACATATTCAAAACGAATTTGGTGGCCAACCATTTTTTATTGGAATTTTCTACTCTAGTACCAGTGGCATAGTGTGTGTGTGTGTGTGGGGGGGGGGGGGGGGGGAGGGGGGCTCGGGTAAAATTTTTGGCTTGGGGCTTTTGTGTGAAGAATGGGGTCATTGC
>WUAP02124249.1:0-15407 GCA_015163945.2 Stichodactyla helianthus | reverse complement strand
GCAACCCCTGGATGAGGTTGTTCAACATTAGAAATCCAGTCAGAAATTTCACGACTTATCTGGCATTCACCGAGCCATTTATCACACCAGTTCTTAACCCTTTATCCTGTACCATCGAAAAGTAAGTGAGTGCCACCAAAATCTTCTTCAGTCAAGGCTCGAGTCGCTTGTGGTCGGTTGCCTTTTCCACTGTTTACAAGATATTTCCTCCTGGCTGCTAGGACTTTTCTCGACTTCTCAAACTCTTTATCCTTGAGAATATTCCCTAGGTAGTTCTTTTCTTCAAGGAACCTCTGAATGCTTCTTTGGTAGCTACTTAAAGTGTTTGATTCGTAGTCACTTCCGTCATCTTTCTTGACGTTCATAAAGAACTTGCAAAGAAGATGATCGAGGACAGCTAAAGGTAAGTTGAATATTTCTGTTTCGCCTTCATTGATACTATCGAGATATCTTTGTAGAATATTTAGGTCGGATTTTGTTTTTTTGACTGTGTTTTTTGCTTTTTGCTCGATAAGAAAGGCCTCTATTTCTTCTTGGCTGTTTTTCTGCAGCAGCTCTTCGTCTCCGCCTCTCTCACCAATTTCATCGGGATAGTAAAATTCACTTAGAGAATTTTCTTCGTCCTCCATTTTTGCAGAAATTCTTCTAAAGTTTTTAATTGAGCTGATAGTAATAACAACGCAAAATGATAGTAAAAAATGATAAACAAATCTGATTTTTGCGCCGACAAAAAACAACATCCGGGACAGAGGTCCGAATACGGAAAAAGACGGACCGTGATCCGGATACACATTTGGTCGGACCGTGCGTCGGCCAATCAGAATTCAGGAAATTATCAAGTCATATAATAATAGAATATAATAATTACTAGAAAAAACATCAGCAACGAATCTGGTGGCACGTTGGCCTGGAAGTGCACACGACAGCCACATATTCCGTAATTCCACTTTATTTACGACCACTTACAAAGACGTCACCAATCCTTAGAGGATGGTGTACTGTTAGGTATGTTTTCATAAATGATTGACTGATTGATTATCTCCTTTATTAGTTGTTTTATTTGCCATCCATCCTTAATTTAAATAATTTCCTGTGAGCAGAGTCTAATTTTCACCTTTCCTCTTTAAGAGAGAAGATTGTAGGGTATCTATATATTTATTTCTTTGTTTCATATAAAGTGTGAAATTGGTTATCACCTTGGATTAATTATAGGTGACACTGGTTATGGATGCAGCAGGTTTCTTATGACACCATACAGCAAACCATGTAATCCAGCACAAGAGGCATACAACAAAGCTCTAAGGAAAACATGAGTGGCCAATGAGCAGGCTTTTGGTCGGTGGAAAAGAAGATTCCATGTCCTGCATTCAGAAATAAGAATGCATCCAGAAAGGCTATGTGCAATCGTGGGTGCATGTGCAGCGCTGCACAATATTGCTTCATTCACAATGAGCCGATGGAAGATGGAGATGACCATGATGACAGTCCTGAAATGGATCCATAAATGGCCCAGAAAATGGTCTTACTATAACCCACATCTGTAATACCTTTTTTGCTTAAAAACATATATGTAGTGTTTACAACACGAGCAGCCAAATTGATGTATCGGAATTAACACATGTACACATGATAATGAAAAAGATGTTTTTTATTTATTTTTATAACTGACAATGTGTCACATACAATAAATTATAATATGATGTATCAGGAGATTGTTTAAAAGGTCTTTTGGCATACATTGCATAAATGTATAAATTTAATCTTTATAGTCAATGATACACAGCTATTTCAAAAAAGATTGGTTAGGGTTTTTGCATTTTTGCCCATAGTGCATTTTGGTCTTGGTACGCAAGTTAATTAACGACATGCAAAACCTTCACCAAGTAATGCATATTACAAACATTTACATATGCCCTTCAATATTTTACGTACATGTAAGTAATATATACAATATGAGTGGCAATGCTGTATCTGATACACCAAATTGAAAAAACGTTGTCGGATTCAAAAGGTTAAATCATCGAAGGTAAGACCGAGGAGAATTTTGGGTAAATAGTTCATGATGCCCATAATATGCGTTGTGCGTTGCTATAATTCTCGAATATTGCCTTCTTCGAGAATTTCAAGCAATGTTGAAGAGTTGCAACAGTAACCAATATCCTATACATACAATATGGGCCTTATAAAGTGCTTACCCATAACCCCTTTCGGTTTTACCTATGATTTAACCTTTTGAACCCGACGTTTTTTCAATTTGGTGTATACAACCTCAAGCCACAAGTTAGAGATTGTAGATCAGATACAGCATCATCATGCATACTGTGTACTGCTTATGATACATCAAGGTTAGCTAGATCATGTTTGACCAAAATTTTGAACATAAATGTAAATTTGGATAAGGAAATCAGCTTTAAAGTTTATGCAAATCAGGATGATACAGTGTATGAGATATACAAGCTCCCCCACGCCTATAATTTTCTATTGCAGTTTTTGCCTCATTAATTATTTTTGAGTGTTATAAATAATAATGACAATAAATGTCACTTTAAATTATTCAAAGGAAATTTAATAAACTCATTCAGTGCATGACTGATTGACTGCATGATAAATACATATAATAAGTACAGTCATTTTTTTCTGGATATTTTGTTAAAACCATATTCCATTCTTCAATATAGAGACTTTATAAATAATTAATTGAATGGAATGAATTATAATTTTCAAAACAATTTTCAAAATTCCACAACTCTATTAAAACTCATATTTTAAGGGTGGATTAGTCGTCTATATAATTATTTTCTTTCCTTTTTTTTAAGAAAATAAAAAGATTCTAATAGTCAGGAGATTCCTAGGCCTTTAAATAAGAACCTTTTATTAGCATAAAAATGTTAAACAGGTTCTTATATATTAAGTAATAGCATTTGAGAATTCAGATTTATCGGAGTTTTTAATGTACTATATTACAAATCCATCTAGTTATATATAAATACCCCATCATTTTAACTAAGGCCCTCTGTAACAAATTATTTTTTAACCAATTTAAAATTAATCCAACCTTATAATAATCAACAATGAAAGTAAAGTGAATGCGTTCATTGTGTATATATAGAAGGATAAAGAAAAAAATAACATTAGACCCTTGGCGGGAATCGAACCCCACATCTTCAGTTTAGAGTGGTTTTCATTAAACCTTGAAATACACTTTAGCATATTACGCTTCAGTTCTTTTGTCTTTCATTGTGTCTATCTGACTATTACACTCTAATTAGTACACTTAGTTTCACGGGTTAATGAAAACCACTCTACTAGTCCGATGTGTTAACCACTACACTACAAGGACCAACCACGCTGGAAACGCAGCCAGACAAAGTAATGTATGTGGCAACTGTAGGGGATCCAAAGATGTGGGGTTCGATTCCCGCCAAGGGCTTAATGTTATTTTTCTCTTTATCACTTCTACATATACACACCGAACACATTCACTTTACTTTCATTGCCAATATATATATGCGTACCCCAAATAGCACTTTCCACGGTTACTAAAAATAGATCTATCGCACAGCCTTATGGGATTGAAATGCGGACAAATTTCGTAAACAAATCTGATTTAGAGTACCTCTTTTATGAGGATATGGGGAAGTAACAAGCAAAGACTGTTGTTGGGGAGAATGTATTTCAGATTCACAATATTCAGAGAAAATGCCAAGGTTTGTTTATTCCCTTTCCGAAGCCTGGGAAGATTCACGATTGCATGATTCTATGGAAGAGCGAACTGGCAAAGATTAAGGACAAGAGAAATTCAAGCATTGACATCATTTGAACTTTACGAATCTTTAAAAAATCTGAAAAGACTCGTTTGTTTGTACGCATTTTAATCCCACAGTGCACAGCGAGTGAACATTTTGACATCATCCATGGAAAGCGCTATTTACGGTGTTCAGCTTACCCATAGAGAAAAATAACGCCCTGGGATCACCTACAGTTGGCACATAAATTACATTATCTGGCTGCGTTTTCAGCGTGGTTGGTCCCTGTAGTGTAGTGGTCAACACATCGGACTAGTAAACCGAGGGTTCAATTCCCGCCAAGGGCTTAATGTTATTTTTCTCTTTATCCTTCCTAATATAATAATCAGATGAAAGTTAGTCTTTTTGTAATTTTGCTTCAAGAAGCAAAATTTCGAGCTCTAGTTTTCTTTTTCATTAAGTGCTTGATTCACTTTTAGCTTTGAGAGCTCTGAATTGTTCTTTTAGAACATCACCTTAGGTAAGGCTTAGACGCCTTTGCTGTAGGTGCACATGGAGGGGGATTCAGTGGTTTCCCTTACGAAACTGAGACATGTTTAAGACATGTTTAAACATGTTTTAAATATGTACTAGGGTTCAAAAACAAATATGAAACATATTTTTAACATGTTTCATTGACTGCAGCAAAATGACAACATGTTTTTAATATATTTATTAAACATGTTTAAATTATGTTGGTCTATTGCATAATTGCAATATCACATGTCAACATATTTTTAATATGTTTTAAAACCATGTTAAATCTCTGACATTAATAAATCCAACATGTAAGTCATTTTTATTAGCTGGAATCTGAATCAAAAACAATTTTTTTTTTTATAAAAGATAGAAAAAAATTGTATGGTAAAATATGTTCTTACTTGAAAGCAAAGTTTTTAACTGCTCTGCTATTGGGCTTCGATGAAGAAAGTTTTCGATGCCTGTTCTTTGTCCATGAGTAATAAACATTCTCTACATTGCAAGGTGTTTACATCGACTCCTAACGCAAAGCAGAACTTACAGTAGTAATGACACACGAGAGGGCTCTTAAGGTTTTCAAAATGTTTCTTAAACATCCTTAGGAGTTTTGCAGTGACAGGCTATCAAGGAAAGTAGGTCAGTATAAGTGCCTCTCCAGTGAGATTATGAGACAACAAGCAAAGGTTATAAAATAGTTAAGAGCATACTGCTTCCAACTGTTATTGGGGTATCGTCATATAATAAAGAATCATAACGATCGTTTCTTTCAACGGCTCCAAATCCTGGACTTTCGTTTGAAGCCTGCTCTGAATCTCCAATTATTTCTTCAAATAAACTCACTTCACGATCATCCGCAAAGTATTCTTCCTTGTCTTGTCGCTCTTCATTCTTCCATTCATAAGATGGCAATGCATCTTCTTCATGAGTTTCAAAGTTTGTTTTTCTAGACGCACCTAGCTCAGGTTGTTATCCTCGCTGTTGCTGTCTTAACATTCATCAAATGCACTGCTAAGATTTTCTGTTTCTTCTTCATCATCATTGTTCAAGGCTGCTTTGACTCGTAATCAAAGAATTCTGATTTACATTGACTGCTTGTAGATAACGCATCCGGGAATACTCCGGTTGTCCTCGGGACATCGTCGGCTTCATCCTGCTCTAGATACGATTTATATGGACCTCTTTTCGCCATTATTAGATCAAAGTAAACATCGAAAACTTAACTGTAAACTAATTAAATGTCTCTCATTTTCCAAGCAAAATTCTGAGCAACAGCGAGCGACTACAGTTCTTGTGGAACGCGGGCTCAGTTTGTAGCTGAGCGGAATTTTATCACGTGACAAATCTATCACAATTGATTGGTCGACAGCATATTTTTCTTGGGGCGGGAAAAATAAGGCAGAAAGAGCGCGAACACACTCTCTCTCTTTTCTGTGACAAGGTTCATTAAAAAATGTCTGGAAAACGATGTACCAATCCGCCAGAAAAGTTGTCAGAAAAAGGTAAGTCTACAGATTAATTTTTCCGGGTAATTTGTAAGACAAAAACTAGAGGACGCCCGTGTCAGCTAGCCTGACAGCTTTCCCTCAGCTTACAGAAGCGTTTGATCTCTAAAACAAATAACAAGTCTTTAACTGGAACTGAGAAAAACTTTTATAACTGTGGTTTAATGCGAAACGATAATGCTGCCGGTCTGGATCATGAACATCTTTTCAAAAAGGGTGAAACTCTTAAAAAAAAATATGAGCAGCTGTTTCTCAACGTCAATATTCGGCCGCCAGTCAACAAATAAGTTTTGCGAAAGCATAGACAATATTGCATGCCTTGTGAGTTCCTTTTCTGACTTAAGAGCAATAAATTTCTTCCAAAAGGGCGAATTTTATGCTTGAATAATAATGATATTAATAAAGGCAGTCTACCATTTCCCACTCCATCTTCATTGTGACTGGCAGCCCGAGACTGTTCAAAGAGGGTTCCTTTTTTTCGGTCTTTTCAACTATGGCATACTTCGTACATAAAAGTTTTAACTTCCAGATAAAATAATCATAGCTTTCCGTATATTTCACATCGATGTTTTTAAAAACATTTGTTTTATAGTTTATGTTTTAGTTAAATATGTAAAAGATGGAATATACAACGTAGTAGAATCTAAAGACATTCGTATCCAAGATGATGCCACTTCAGGAAATTTGTACCGCTCTGTGGAAGCCAAACAAGATGTTTTACCCGGCCATAATCGTCAAGAAAGACGGTACGTGTATTTTTAATTCCACTAAAAAGGCTATTCCCAAGCATTTAAACTCAACACAACAATGTAATTCAGGAATATTTTTTCATTTGCGTGTGTGTGTGTTTGCTTGTTTGTTAGTTTTATTGTACAGAAGTTTTTAAAACTTGATTTAATCTACAATCCAAACGCTTACTAAATCTGAACACGACGCTCTTTCAGATGATAAAGATCGGCTACAAAAGTTAAAATCAAAGATAAAAGCAAGAAAAGGGAGCAAGAGCAAAAAACGACGACTTTGACCTGTTTAAATGGTTGAAGACAAGTGGAGATAATTCTAGCAACAAAGGCACTATACCTGTATACACAGACATACCGAGTAAAATTACACAGTAAAAGCAAACTGACCTGCCTAAAGTAAAAGACCACGCTGTGAAAAGGAAGGGTTATGTGAACCAGTCGATGGAGGAAGAAGATGAAAGAGATACTGACATAGAAGATCAAGAATACGAGGCCTACCTTAAACGCACAAGAGAAATTAGCAAAAAAGCGAAAGCTGCTCAAAAATAAGCTATAGGTAGTGCTCAACACTTCAGAAAGAAAAGCATGGCATCTTACATTAACGCAGCTGAGGCTCAAGACAGGAGTAGACAAATGGGAAAACCTGCTTTCAAAAGAAAAACTAGCCTGCTTGTAGAAAGCAGTAGTGATGATAATGATTATGATGATGATGAAAGAGAAGTCCCCTTCATTGGTGAATATTTGGGTTCATCGAACTTGGAAAAAATACAGAGAGAGAACCAATATTTGAAAGACGAGTTACTGAAACTAAGGCAGTCCATGAAAGCTCCAAAACTCAACGACAAGGAATTGCCAAAAGGTAGAATATAATGTAGAATCTTATATTGTTACTGTAGATGCTATGAGATTCATGGAGAATTCATTGGAGGACTCGGGAAGTTCCATCATTATAATTTCACTCTAAAAACGATATTGAACTCGTCACTTTGCGACTCGTACAATATTTGTTTTTCTCGCGAAATTCAGTGAGGAATTCCCTCGTCCTCCTATAAATTCTCCTATAGAAGTCTAATACATATACAGGTGTTGTATTAATCCTAAAATGCATGTGACTGACATACAGCTGCTGCTTTGCGTCTTTAGATATTATTGATTGTATGATATCATTATGATGATTATCTAACATTTTTAGTAATAATTCCCAATGCAGATGGAGATACTAACAGATCAAGCAGAGAGTATTAAGACCGAGACAGCTAATGGCCATGGTGTACCAGGTGAATACACTGATGTGGATGTTGCTCAAAAACTTAATGTATGTAGCTTCAAGTTCTAATTTCATGTTTTGTTTTTCTAATTTTTTTTTTTTTTTTTTTTTTTTTTTTTTAATGCTATTTATCTATGCTCAGTCATGGTGTATAGAAAAAAATGTGCATGCATATTGGTGTTGTATAGCTGCAGTATATCCGATGTGAGGAAATTGATATACTTAGTGGGTTTGTTGATTTGTTAATTTCACAGCTTTTGCCATTAGTTCCTGGAACCAATATTTTCCTTAGTCCCTCAAAACTTGCCACATCAGGCAATGGCGTTTCATCACCAATGATCCTGACATATAATCTCTTAAGAGTACAGGAAGGAAACGATTAGTATAAGTAACTACAATGGAGGGGGGAGAGCAGGCTATAAAGCCTTAAACAGAGCAATAACATTAGTGCCATCACAGGTAAATATGACAGTCTTCTTGCACAGTGCTTTCTTCTGTGCACAAAAACTTATCCAGGGAATAAGATCATGTATATACTCAATTTGCAATGGTACCTCATATAGCAGTTAAATGGGAGTTAAATAATGGTAACTTACTTAATGCTGGTCAAAGCTCCTTCAGTTGACTGTTCAAAACTGCTCCTATCCTAATATCTCAATGAAAGTCCTTGTATAATAAATATATTTTATGGACATCCATGTAAGCTATATATCATTTTGTTATTTTCAGGTGAAAAAAGAACAAAAGAATGAATGAGGCAGCATATTTTTTTTACTTAACATTAGATTGCAGCTGGCATTTCTTGCCACTATCTCAATTCTAACACAATATTTTGTAAATTAGTTCTTCCCAAGGTGCATAATATGATTGGTTCAAGAATCTCGGAGTATGAACTGCACGTTTTTACAGCGTGACATGCAAAAGTAATGACCACTTTTAATGTATTCACATACTTTTATGCACGGGATTTTGTACATTAAACTGACACATTTAGGTGAGAAGCTGTCTAGTTTTACCACATATGGAGAGTAATAGCTCATTTGTCAGCAGCAAATCCCCTGCATAAAAGTATGCAAATACATTAAAAGTGGTGAGATACTTTTGCACGTAGCACTGTAACTGGCCATGGAGTTATAAGATTTTCAAATCTGAGAAATTATACAGATGAGGTGATTTGATCCAGCCCGTACGAAAATTATCGGCGAGACACGAGCGAAAATCTAGCCTGATATTTTAGCCATACTTCGGCGAAATTTGAGCGAGAAAAAGGAGAGCCTAACAGAGCCAAAGTCAGCCTGACAGGAGCGTGACAAATGAGCCAAAAAATCCCAACGATTTTCAGGCTTAGAGCGATACTTGTCGGGCCATACATATTGTATGGTTGTGTTATGGCGTGATTATGGTTTGTTTTGCGTGGCTTGTAATTCGAGTCTAGTAGCTACAAATGATCAGCAAGTAATCCGATATGACAGTACTTATCATATTATTTTATTACGTTACGCATCATCAGTTGGGTATATCATTTTACAAAAAGGTTATATTTTTGCTTTGCTTCTTGCGCTAGGTGTATAAATTAAGAACCATCCAGATGACATGACATCTCATTTGAATTTTCATTACACCCTTAAAGCTCCATACTGGTATATATTTCAAGCAGTCCATATAAAATATTGAACCAATTAGCTATAATTATACCCCAGAAAGAACTAATAACAAAGTCTTATTGGTGTTGAGCATCATCAATGGTGCCTTTATTGACGAAAATACTTCATCTGTTCCTAATTTTTTTTTCTTATATATTTGAAAAAAAAATTGTAAAATACCATTTTATCCTATTTATTACTATTTTCTTATTAATAAACCTTTTTATTATAACATTTTCTAAATACAAATAAAACATGTTGCCCACAGGTTTAATATTATAACAGCTTTCAAGTAATATTTAAAACATGTCTCAAATGGCATGTTAAAAACATATTTTTGGTGTTCGAAAAATATAGTGTTTTTAATATGCTTTCACCATGTTAAAAACATGTTGCATTGCATATTTTTAACATGTTTTAAATACATTTTAAAACATGTTTTCAACATGTCCCCAACAACATGTTTTCAACATGTCACAATTTCGTAAGGGTTGTTTTCCTTGAGATCTTTGTCTGCAACATTGCAGTTAAGGCAGCTAGCATTTTTTCTTCAACCTCTATGCCTAATGGCTGCTCAGGGCTGTACATTTTGCTGGTAGATGCAACCTGATCTGGATTGGCACCTGCATGCTGGAAGTGAAAACAACAGATTCTGATGGTATTAATGGTCAAATTATGTACTTTTAAGCAAAAAGAGACTATTGGGGGGTGCTTTGAACCATTTTGTATGGGGATCCATCTGCCTGGACTCTCAACCCATTTCCTTTTGAAATGAATAAAGGGACATTATATTTATTCATTCCATAATAATAATAATTAATGCACGTTATTAAATTATTATCAATTCATTTACTTTTTGCAGCTAATATTATAAAAATATTCACATATATACATACATAAATTAAGGGTTAATATATGATGAGGGTCAAAAGAGAAAAATAATGTGCGAAGGAGTCTAACCATTTTCATGACTAAATAATTTTAGTAGTTACTCAGCTTGATTAGCTATTTAGTTGTTAGAGTATGAACACTAAAAGCATGCAAACTATATACTTACTAAATAAGTACATTGCATGCTTTTATTGTTTGTAGCTTAAATTGGTTGATTGAAATAGAGTGGTTTTCATTAACCGCCGTGAAACAAAGTGTACTATTAGAGTGTAATAGTCAGATAGATACAATAAAAAACAAAAGAAAAAAAAATGTGATAAAGGGTGTATTTCATGGGTTAATAAAAACCACTCTAGGGTGAAGTCACTTAAAACCTATGAAATTAATGTGACTAATACACCTTAGTAGACCCTAATTCCATTGTTAATTTTCTTTTGTGTCTATTTGACTATTACACCTTAACAAGTAAATTTTATTTCACCGGTTTATAATTGTCTTTACACTCTAACAATGTACACAATTTAATTACCCTGTCACAAAGATGTCACATCAAAACAATCTATTGTTTTGAAGCTTGAGGGTATGAAATAGCAGCAACATGCACAAAGCAGATCACAATAAAATTTGGTTATGAAATGGTGAAAAGAACAACTAAATATTACACTAAATATCTCAAATGAAAGAAAATTTAGCCTAAATTTCTTTTCTTTTTTTTTAGCTCATGTAAACAATGACATTATTATGAAATAGGGCAATTCATAGCCATTCTAATACCTCAGGCTTAGGAGCTTTTTTATAAAAGCATTTTGGGCATTCAAATGGTTCTACTTCACAGTAAACTCTTTGTGAGCCAGAACTTCCAAAATGGACCCCAGCACTGATAATCTCAAACAGGGTGTGAACATCTTGGGCTAGGGCATATCGTATGCTTCTCCTTGACCATATTTTTCAATGAGATCTGAGGAAGAGAAAGGCAATTCCCCGTTTAATTATACAGTGTAAGCATTCAGTGTATACTGAGGCCTCTAGGTGTATATTAAAATAATCTATGTTTTCTATCAATCAAATATCACTCAATCATTCAGTGTATACTGAGGCCTCTAGGTGTATATTAAAATAATCTATACTTTTCTATCAATCAAATATCACTCAATCTTATTTATCTAAGAGAATTCTACATACTGTCAAAATATTTGGAAATATTAATTGGATGAAAATATTCAGATGAATTTTTTCACCCAATTAATTTTCTAAATATTTGGACAGCATGAAGTCCTATTTCAGATCAAATATTAAGCTTTAATCAATATAATGTTGAGCCAAATTCCTAAAAAATACACGTTAGTATTACTAAGCTTAATTAATGAATTAGAAAGTATAGTCAAAATAAAAAAATATTCCCTTGTTTCTTGTCTGTCCATCCACCAACAGTCAAACACTTCAGCACTTTTCAGATTTTTCTTTAGTGAAAACAGAATATTTTGCAAGGTTTTACAGTTTCCACATGTACTTGAACGAGTGTCATTGACAGTCAAGTACTTTTATCCATAGTTTCCTCCTTATAAACTTCAGTTTTGGCTATGAGGCAAAACTGAAGAGGTTCAAGGATGACTAGTTTTTTTTAAAGACTAAAATCACTAAAAAGTGTGTGAAAAGCAAAAACAAAAGGAAAAACTTTCACAACTAATGAAACGATCCAACCACTCTTGACAACGACCGATTATAAATAGCTTCTCGGATATCAACTTGACAGTTTCAGTATTCTTACTAGAAGCATGTGTATCAAAACGATTCAAGCTATAATCTTTAATTCTGACAAGATGACAAATTTGAAAATAATACCATAGGTGCATCAGATGTTTATTAATAACCAAAAGAGCATTCAGCATACTCGTTCAGTTCATGTAATAAATGTAAGGGAAAATCTGTCAGCATATAACTGCAACAAAAACTATAAAACAATGGTCAACCTGGGTGATTTGAAGTCTTTTAACAAGTTAAATTTATTACGATTATTGACATTTTTAAGATAAAGTCTATAAGCTATCTTACCCGACTCAAATCCTTCAAGACCATTGAATTGAGGAGTGTGGTTCAATGATTTTCTTGCTTTAAGGGGGTTTAGGTGGGGGGGCCTCCACCGGTCATCTTGGTACCTTTTTTGAACAGGCAATACTCTTTTTTGGCAATGCTGCTCAAATTTTTCCACTTGTCTTTGACTTCTTTTGACGTCCTCTTTTCGTTCCCGACTGCGTTTACAGCTTCTTAGATATCGGACCAAATTTTTGCCTTTTTTTTTTTATTCGTAATCGTATTAGTAAATTTACTCTGTAAAACCTCCAAATTTTCTTCAACCTTTTCGGTCAACACAGTAATTTCCATTGCCAAAAACTTGGATTTAGGTGTTTTCTTGACTTTTGACACTTGTGTTTCAATTTCTGGGTCCTTTAACAAAGCTGCCATCTTGAAGCAATGCAAGCACTAGTGCATTGTGGGATGCTAATCGTAGATTAAGTCACGTAATCGGCGGATTAGTTAATCAACCTTCTAATCTAGCTTTGAACAACGGTTTTTAAAGCATGGATTTACTATCCCACGATTAGTCAATTGAATCTAGGTTTAGGCTTAAACCTAGATTAATTTAATCATGCTTTTGAGCAACCGGGTCCTGATGTCTGGCATGTTGATGGGGTATTCATGCCATGCCAATACACTAGTCAATTATTGTAAGGAGTTGGCAAACAAAAATAGATCTGAAGTTACTCTTGCATATATGCATGAACTATGAGTAATGTTTTTGCAAAATATATGTGAGATATAAGCACAAAAGGTTGTGGCAGTTTCCACTACTGTACAAAGTATGTCACACTGTCTAAGATAAAACATATTATAAACGCTTAGTTATCGCGCGATAAATGTTTACAAACGCGCGATCAATGCTCAATTATCGCGCGATAAATGTTAACGAATCACGCGATGAATGTTCAACGATCGCGCGATAAATGTTTACAATCGCGCGATAACACATTATGAAATCGCGCGATAAATACATAACATTATCGCGCGATAAATTACCTTTTAAAAAGTGTTTTGTTAATGTCCCCTATAGGGCTCCGTAGCACAAGCGATCCAAGAGCGACACTTAGTAATTTTTTTCCTGACACTGCCGGACACGGTCTTCAAATAACTTAACGTTCGGCAGTCCGACATTTAATTTTCCCATATTACTCTTTGAAATCGGCTAATCTTTCTTTCAAAACTGTTTATCTTTATTTAGAATCCCCAAGCGCTTCCAGAAAATGGGTTTTCTGTGGTGATAAAATCACGCTGATTGAGAAACTTGCTTCGCTCACTCCACACCCTCCCCCCCCCCCAACATTCGAGAACACGCTTAGAACACGGTTTCATAGGCGAAGGGGCTGTTAGTGTTTGTCAACTTTGCGGCCTTCATTTAGCCTGTAGGACCAGTTAATGGCCCTAAATCTTCCTTCGAACGGGTAGCTTATCTCGTTCTTTGCTATTTTATCGATTTATCACGTAAATCCCGTAATAAATGATCATTTCTAAGCCAACTTTGAACTTTGATCGTGTTATGTTTGTTGTCTTTCCCCGTCGAAATGTACATGTTGATGACCTTCGGAAATCTTCTTTCAAAGAAGTATTGCTAATTCCCTCTATGTTATGCACCTATCAATGTAAGCCCCGTGGGAGGGGGGTATTCGGGCAATGGGTGGGGATTTGATAGCAAACATGTCCCCCTGGGTCGAGAATTTGATCACAATCGTCCCGTAGGTTGGGATATTTGATTTTGAAAGCGCTTGGGATTCCTGTGGTGACATTTTAGGAGAGGTCGCTAAGTTTTGGAGCTGTTTTCACGCGTGCACAGTGGGAATTATCCAAGTTGAGAATAAAAAACACTATATTTACATTATTTAAAAGAAATCAACAGTAAAAAAATGGTTGATTAAAACATTTTGAACATTTTTTTTGTATATATGAAAGTCTTTGTATTTTGTTTCGTATTTTAATATATCCTTTTATTGTAGTTTGTTGTTACAATTAAAATTATGTTTGGAAAAAACAAGAGCTTTGTTTTATATCTGGGATGTGGAGTTATTCTAATGCATTTGTTTGACAAGCTTGTTCCCTGGGTAGGGTATTTTTGAACAATTTGATTTTTTGAATTTTTTTAAGCGCTTTTTTTCAAATCCCCACCCCTTGCCCAAATAGCTCCCCCTCCCCCCCCTCACGGGGTTATACATTGATAGGTGCATTATTTGATCGATTTTTCATGTAAACCTGTTATTAATTTATCTCATTTCTGAAGCACTTTGCGAATTGCGATGTGTTGAGCTCTCGATATAGTTTTGAGTTCTGTGTTAATTTGAATGCTTCAAATTCAATGTTATATCCTATTCTAGGGGTCTTCAGACTCTTCTAGACCTTTTGATAGTTCGTCTTTATCTATTTAAGCTTCAAATAAGTGAATCGAACAGGGGCGGATTTAGGGGAGGGCCGAAGTGGCCGCGCCCCTCCCCCCCCCCCTTTTGCTAAATAAAAATTGGGGAAAAAATCGTTGTCAAAATCCCTCAAAATGCTGGAAATCGCATTTCTCAGGATCTCAATTTCATAATTTTCCGGGGGAGCATGCCCCAGGACCCCCCTAGTTCCTCCCGCCTCCGGCGGTCGATGGATACAGGACTTCACGGCCCCTCCTTTCGTAAATTGCTGGATCCGCCCCTGTCGATGGTATAAACTCAGCTGCAATTTTACTAAATAATACTCGCGTAAAGTCATTCTTGGTCAGAAACGGCTAGTTATTTTCCTGTACTAAAATCTGGATAAAAATAAAATAAACTAGTACTTTCTGTACTAGAAAACGAACCAGTTCCAATCCGGTTGAATCCCGTTCATTTGTACTTGAGAATACTAAAAGTCAAACATAAGAAACAAAATTTCGCTTCTCGTATCTAAACGCTTATAGGACACATGAAAATTATCTCTAAATTTGTTTTCACTCTTTATAATACTCATGAATAATTAATGAGGCCAAAACAATAGAAAATCATAAGCGTGGAGGAGTCTGTATATCTGAT
>WUAP02124248.1:0-31925 GCA_015163945.2 Stichodactyla helianthus | reverse complement strand
AACAGAAAAATACATGGACGCTTGGAGATATGGAATTTATCTTCTCGTGTTCAAATTTGATATCTCACTCGTGAGATCTCAAATTGAACACTCGAAGATAAATTCCAATATCTTCTCTATATATAACAGCTTTCACCCAAGTATGAAAAAAATAACAGCAAAAAACAAAGTCAGTCAACCACACTACACAATATAGATTGGTATAAAGTAACCAGACCAAACACTTCTGTATGTTTTCCACATTTTATAAAATCTACTATACTGTAGCTAGCCTTTTTCAAGAGTTTAAGCAATGCGGTGTTTAAATGACTTCCAGCCAGCTGGTCAATGTCCTGGAATTACTAAATGACTGGCAGATGAAAATTTTCCAAACTTTTTGAAAAACATAAGCAACCTTTTAACTCTGAACTATCAGAGTAGTATCATTACTTTCAAGGGCTAACCAATTTCAAGGGGCTCCACAGAATTACATTCCAACAAATTGTGTTTTATATACATATAGAAAACCAGGGCTGACATTGGTCGGTAGGTAAACTTAAATAAAATGTGTTGGTCGCTGGTCAGTGGGTCCTCGAAATACTAAGTAACGGGCAGTTGAAACTCTCTTAAAATGTTTGAAAAATAGATAACTCTGCTTTGTGAGATGCTTATAGTTGAGTGAAAAGGCAGCACTTTTTTGGGTTTTGCTATTGTTTTGTTTTTTGTTTTTCCTTTTCTGTTGGTAGTCAACTGGCAGTGCAACTAATGTCAGACCTTGAATTCCATGTCCAGAAAAAACAATTATTTAGAATCGAATTTTGTGGAGTCATTCGATACAGCTTTGAAAGAAAACTCCAAAGAATCTAGAGAAAAATCTTGCTGAAAGGAGAGAAAAAGTCGAACAAACTTTACTCAAATATAATAAACTTCTTTTTGGAAAAAGATTAATAAATAGTTACTCACTTGAATGCTGAGAGACTAGACCAAGCAACCAGCTTTTAAGTCCTCGAATCTGCCCACAAGAAAAGCCTTTTTTCCTCAGTATTTCTTTTTACAATTCAACCACCATGTGCTTGATTAAAAACATGTTTATTTATAAGCTTAACAATGGTACCAAATTGGAAAGAAATGCTCATATGGATAAAATCAGTTAGATTCTTGTCTTTCTTGTCTTTTCTGGCCCAACGATCTCTGGTTGGCACATGTGAATGGCAAAGACTTACGATACATGAAGCATCGCTATTCTATACTACGAAATCTCTAACCGTGACTAAGTAATGATTAGAAACCAAATCGGATCAAAAACAGGCAGAATCGGCTACACGCAAATGTAAATGAAATGTAATTTTTTTTTTTTTTTTTACAGGTGACCGGTTATCTGATTGGAATATGATTTAAACCACCGATATTGAACAATGACTGGCTAACTATTTATGAAGGGCTAACTGTGGAAAAGTAGAAAGACGCTTCTAGCTTCTTTGGCCGAGACAATCAAGATGGCCGACGGGTAGAAATTTTATTCTTAACGATCTCTACAAGTTTTGAAAAAATAAAATAAAAACTTTTGACCGTATTATAGACGAGGAAAACACCTGAATTTGAAATAGAATGACTTCCAAATAAGGTAATTTTGTATTGGATATTTTCTGATTACCAAACACACACAGATTCGCCTCTTTAATGGAAAACTGCAGGTCCAGGTTACGTTGTTTACCAAGAGTAAATTTTCTCTTTTTTTTTTTTTTTTTGTTCAAACATTTTCCCGCCGATTTCCCGATATGACGCTTTAAGTCACTTTCATAAACGTCGGTCCACAGATACTCCAATAATAGAAACATAGTGTGGGTAACCTGTGAGTGATCCCAAAATGAATTTTTCATGTTAGTTTTTGCTGTTTTAACGTCCAGTATTAGAAAATGAATCGCAGGAAATGTTTTCTTGTGTGTGTGCATTTGTAAGGGACAGAGAAGGAGGGACAACTAGGGGAAAGCAATGGATGGGACCCTTCCTCACATCACACATCAAGCAAACGATTAGATATTAATATATATATATATTCAATTTTCATTTCTTTAAAACATTCTTAGAGTATTATTGATTCATTTTTATTAAAAATCTTTAAAAATTGCGGTTTTTTCTTTTTGAAAAAAATTGATATTAGATTTAAAGATACATTTTTCCTGTAAAAAATTGAATGGATTCAAAATCCTTTTTGATATGACAAATACAACTGATTTTTTAGTAAATAATACTCCAAGAGTCAGTGTTATTATAAATGTTATTATATACTGTTTATCATGATCTGTTTTCCTTACTCCGCCCCCCTCAGTCATCTTAAATTATCTTGGGGAGGGGACTGGGGTACCTAACAGAACCTGATATAGAATATTACATTTAGATAAAGAAATTCTTAAAACGGTTCTTTTATCTGTTTTCCCTACTCCACCCCCCTCAGTCATTTAAAAGTATTTTGGGGGAGAGTACATAACAAACCTGATATAGAATATTACATTTAGATAAAGAAATTCCTATTTACGATACGTTTCATTGAATATGTTTTAGCGATAAATTAATGTTTTGAATTAGCCTAGATGTTTTGTGTATTTTTGAACAGATTTCTTACTAAACGGCATCTGATTGGTTTATTTGAACTTTGTTGAGTTTCTGGTGTTTTCTCTGTCGTCCTCCATGGTCGTTTTCTTTTCAATTTCACTGGTTTTTCTTCGTGAACGAAGAGACTTTGTTCTTTATTGTCTTCCATTTGTTTGAACGTTCTTTTACGTTGTGTTGCTGATATTTGTGGAACTGGAGAAATTGAAACAAGGAATGAGAAATGAAATGTTAGAAGAAAGAAAATCCGGTGTCTTAAGATATAATTTTTATAACCATCTGCGAGGTTAACTCTTCTGCGAAGTTCACTCATCGTTTTCTTCAGGTTAAAGAAAATATTGCGAAACAGGCAATCTGATATCTTGAAGAAATTTGAAAAATATAGTTTAAAGTACATCTTAAAGGGTTTAAAGATGTGAAAAGACGAAACTAGTTCCCTAAAGATACTTGATAAAAAGCGCGTAAAAGGAAATTTAACTCCAAGGCTTAGATTCTTAGAACATGAAGATTGCGGTATCTTTTTTGAATTTTAATCAAAGAAATATAAGCGAAAAATACTTTAAACGATTTGTATTTCAGGGGAAGGGGTCAATTTAATAATTTATAGCCAGCTAGTTCAGGGATCCGAAGAAATGGGATACTATTGTTCGCTAGCTGTCTTTATTTCTTGTCTTCACTCACCAGGTGGAGGAAGGACTGCTTGTTCTTTGTTTGCCTTGTTTACACCAGAAATGTCAACGACTTCAACCAGGCACAATGGTTCCTTAATCTTTACAAAAGAAGCAAATAAACACCCGTAATTTTACATATGCGATTACATTATACTGATCGGTTAACCATACATGGTTGATTAATCAGAATCGAGCAAGGGTGACTCTTGCTACGGAAGTTTGTCGAGCAAGAGTTTCTTAGTCAAAACCAACATTAGACCACATTACCAAATCCACTTACCAAACCCAAGTCCGATGAGATGATTTTTGGTTCTCGATAGCAAGAGTTCTCTATATCTTTATTGACTATCATGGCATCATCTGAAGATGGTTTTGGCTGGATTGTTGACTGTACGACGCTGCCACCAATTGCGTTCTCTTTGACAGTATTGGTCATCTTTGCATCTGAGAGTGGTAACAATTTTGGCTGTTGCCTTTTGTCTTGGCGCGTGTGCTCGACGCTGCCACCACTGACATCTGCAGAGGCTGTCAAATTAGACTGTTGTGATGCTCCTTGGTTGTTACGTGCGATGCTTTTGCCAATGGGAGCATCAGGAACCGTTTTTGCCACAATCTTTCTTTCCAGTTTTGGTGGATGTAATGCTCCTGGTTTCCACTTCGCTGCGCAGGCATCCTTTGCATCTTCAACAGGAACAGGAAGTGATAATGATTTAAGTTGGTCTGATGTTTCAGAGCTTCGTTTCGCGCTGCTCGTGTCTGCCGCGATCTCGGTCTTAACCAGCTTTGCATCCACTTTATTACTTTCTGTTTTCTTGGTGACAACCTTTCCCTTGTTAAGCAATGATTTGGGTTTCGATCTTAGTCTAACGATGTTATTTTTCCTTAGGCGTTCAAAATCATTTGTCTGATCTTCTTCCAACATTTCGTCGAGGTCTCTTTTATGTGAAGCTTTGACGCTTGGGATTGCTTGAATCTTCCCTACAATATCATGCAATTTAAGAAGGAATAAATAGAAGAAAAAACTAACTCATCGTAGCCATTAAGTAATAGTGCTGAACCAAAAAAAATTCAGTAATCTGAGTCCTTGGAATAGATCTTTTTTAGATTATTGTTTATCATGCAGTTTAATTGCTGTCGTTTCCCTAGAAGCTGCAACAGAGTGCATCTTTATGTATTCTCTTTTTATATCTCGTCTAATTTTCTTTGCATCGTACTAGATCTAATTTCTCAAACGTATCAATGAATTGCAATGATATAACAAATGATATAATAAATTAGTGGAAACCAAATGGAACTCAGAAAAAATCTGAGCCCCAGATGGGATTACAACCCACGGATAACCCTGCTCACCGTACTGAGTCTCCAGTAGCTCAGTGGTTAGAGCATCCGACTAGAGTACGGAGGATCGTGGGTTCGAATCCCATCTGGGGCTCAGGTTTTTTCTGAGTTCCATTTGGTTTCCACTAATTTACTATATGAATGTTTTTTTATATATATTTCCGCCTACCAGATTTGGAAGGTTCATTTCCGATAGTGCATCTCCCAGCAGATCCATTGTCCTTGAATCCTGCATTCTGATCTGGAGTCATTGGGTTCAAGGATACCACATCAGCTGGAGACGATAGTCCAGATAGAGTAGCCGCGGTCACTGGAATGACGGCCTTACAGTTAGCCAGTGGCAACAAGTTACTCTTTTCAGAGTCAGAAAAATCGGCTGATTTGGATGAAAGCGTGTTCAAGATCCCAATCCGTGCCACAGAGAAAGAGGATAACACTTTGGTGTTCTTAAAAGAAACGGTTTCTTTTGATAGAGTTGGCTTGTTCAAGATGTCTCCCTTGGTTCCTTCACTCAATGACATTGTGGGGTTCTCTTTGAACGAAACACGTGGCTTCGATTCAACAGTCTTTTCCTGCGAATCTACTTTCTTGTCTTGAGATAGTGACTTCAGTGAAATGACTCTGCTGTTCTTTACAGAAGTGGAAACGGCGCTGTCTTTAACGTTAGAGGAAACGTGTGGCACATTTGCTTCAGACTTCGAAGCAATCTGTTTTTTGCTTCGAGTCAAACACTTCAAGGAAACTACTCTGCTCCTCACCACTTCAGAAGATGCAGGTGTTGTAGATAGTGTTGGCTTGCTCGATGGACCTGCTTTTTTACCTTCAGGCGATGCTTTCAGTGAGACAACGGCAGAAGAAACATTTGGTACAACTGGAATGGAGCTGCTCACTAAATCTGCCTTTTTGCTTTCAGACCTCAGGGACGCGACCTGTGGTTGAGATGCCGAAGGCTTGCTCATTGGAACTGCCTTCTTTTCTTGAGTAAGTGACTTCAAGGAAATCACTTTACGCTTTTCGACATCAGAAGTAACAAAAGATCTGGATAGATTAGGTTTGCTTGGTGTACGCTCAGTCAATCTCTTCAAGGAAACCACTTCACGCTTTCCTGATGTTACTGGTACAGCTAGTTTAGGTGAGGCATCCTGTTTGTCTTGGATTAAAGGGCTTGGTGCCAGTGTAATCGTTAATTCTTTGTTGACCGCTTTAACACGACGACGCAGAAAAGCCGCAAGTCCAGAAGTAGCTTGAGTGGGATATGGCTCTATCTTACTTCTCGTGTCTTTAGAAATGCTACGAGATCGAGAAATTGGCAAGTCTGTTGGCTTATTAAGTGGCATCTGGCATTGCGGACAGTGCTTGTTATCTCTTGAATCTGAAAGATTTTCAAAAGTGCGGATCTTTTGCTCTACGCCTTGAGACATATCTTGGGACACTTGATTTGTCGCTTGGCGTTCGTTTGACGATTTCTCTAATGTCTCCTTTGCCTCAGGCTTCTTCGCCTCGATATTTCGTTCACGTACGGCGCTTTTAGCGTCATTAGCATCCTTGTTTTCCTCCTTGCTTGATGGTTTGTTGTCTGGAAGTACGTTTTGTGCAGTCAATGAGGTCTTATTGACATCAGTTTCCTTGGCATCACACAAGTCAGTCTTCACAACAGCTTCAGCCAAGGTGCTCTCTGCCATGCTTTGCGGGTTGTTAACGTTCTTTTGCTTTTGCTTCTCTAAAGCTGACAAACTTCCAGCGAGTACTATTTTAATAGCCTCCTTATCATTCCCGAGATCAAACAAATCGTCACCACTTTCATTTCCACTATCGCAAGATTCACTTTCTGGACATACAGGGAATTTAGCTGTCTCTTCCTGCCAAAGCGAAAAAGTCAGCCTTTGATTGTTTTTTTCCTCTTCCTTTTCAGGCTTGTTTTCTGCTTTACGTGGATCCACTGCTTGATCTGATGTTATAGCTGGACATTTCTCTGACCCTTCTAGTTTGTCATCTTCTTGTCTAAAGCTGAATGTCTCCCAAAGTGATTCTTTCGGAGGTAAGTCCTGCTCTCCAAAGAGTGCGGCTTGCTCAGGTTTGCAGTCTTCAGGCTTAAAACTAAATGTGTCGAGTGTAGACATTGATGGCTCTATCCTCTGCTCTGTTTTACATGCAAATACGTTTGGATTAGAGCTGTGAACTTGTTCCATCTGTCCAAACGAAAAGACTGACGTTTGGTTGCTTTGATTTTGAAGCTCGACCGACTTTGAATCAGCAGTACAAGGAAAAGCAAATTTGAACACTCCTTCAGCATCGTTCTCTGTTTGACGTTGGAGTTCAATCTCACGTGGGCAGTGGCACGGGCTTCCAACAGGCTCGAGTTCCCCTTCACGAAAGCTAAAGGTGTTGTAAGCGAACCATGATTTAACTTTGCTTTGTTTGGCAAGTGAAGGTGGTAATGGAGGATTCAAAGGTCTTTCGTCTAGAAGTGAATAGATTATTCTTTCTTTATTGGACATCTCTCTAAACCCCCATAGAGGCACTTTATCCTTCCGTCTAATGCCGGACGTGTTGTACTCAAACCACGATTTCTGTGTCTTTCTTAGGACAGCTGGTAGATCAGGATTCAAAGGCCTTTCATCTAGTAGAGAGTAAATTGCCCTTCTACTGATGGAGAATTTTGTAGACAAAGGAAACATGTTCTGGCCTATTTTTGAGCAAATCTTACAATCCTCATTCTTGCTGTAATCCCATTCCATCGGCATGTCTCTGATGTTTTTATCAATATCCATGTACAAGTCTTCTGCGTCATCCATTTCAATGTCATTTGCTGAGTATAGCTGGTGCCTGATTTGGTGTGTTTCGTGCATACCAGCGGTTAGAAGACACTGAGGACGAAAACCAGTTTGAAATGGGTTGATGAAGGGCTGGAGTGATGCTACGGGCTGGATTCCAGTGAATGGAAGCACATTAGTGTTAGATTGGGAAACATCTTCCATGATAAAGTCTCCATTACAGTCATAGTGCAGTCGATCAGATAAGCTACCGTTAGACTCAAGTGCAAATATTGGCATTTCAGTTAGAACTTCCAGTACCCTGTTCTCGAATCTCTTTGCAACACGCGCAGCTTGTTCAATGATCTTCTGTTTCAACTCTTGTGGGATTGTATCGTAACGCTTGTCGGTTCTTGATAAGTTGTCTGCCACAAGTGTTCCCTCTGTTTTAGACACGTAGCTAGGGTTTACGATAGCCTTGAAGGAACCAGTATCTGATAAAAGGACTATGCCTCTTTCTAATAGCTCGACAGTCTGTGACTTTAAGGCTTCGTATACATCACTAGGAAACTTTTGTGAACTTTCTTCATTTGAAGAAGAGTCTCTTTTTTCCTGCTTTGAAACTGCTTGCTGAAGTTCTGTGATCGTCTTCACGTTCTTTGTGACCTCAACGTCTTCTCCAGATGCTTGGCACACTGTGCTTGCGCATTTAGATGTTTCTACAGATCCTGTCAAGTAAAAGCCAGCAGCCACATCATCATTTGGTTCTTCTACTGAAGTTGTAGAATCGGTCCGGTTGGCATCAATGCTGGACATGGATTCAGTAAGCGAACCAACTTGTTCTATGTCGTCTGCTTTTACTTCATCTGCCTCAGTAAGATTTGATGGATAGACCTCCCGCAATACTGTCAAAAACTGTTTTGATAGTTTTAGCAAACCTTTTTCAGGAGTTCCTCTCTTTACGGCAGGCGTTTCTCCCCAAGCTGGAGCGCTGGTGTTTATTTCCTTTTTGTCACAATCAGAGACTGTAGTCTCAACTTCTGTTCTTGATGTATTTTCATCTTGCGATGATATAGGACAGACCTCGCGCAATATAGCCAGAAACTTTTTTGATAGTTCCGGCAAATCTTGTTCTTCGACTTGTTTCTTTGCAGCAGGAGTTTCTTCCAAAGCGCTGGTGTTTATTTCCTTGTCGTCACAACCAGGGACTGTAGTTTCACCTTCTGCTTCAGATGCAGTTGCATCGAGCGATGACATAGGATGAACATCGCGCAATATAGCCAGAAACTTTTTCGATAGTTCCGGCAAATCTTGTTCTTGGACTTGTTTCTTTGCAGCAGGAGTTTCTTCCAAAGAGCTGGTGTTTATTTTCTTGTTGTCACAATCCAGGACTGTACTCTCGCCTTCTGCTTCAGATGTAGTTGCATCGGGCGCTGACATAGGATGAACCTCGCGCAATATAGCCAGAAACTTTTTCGATAATTCCGGCAAATCTTGTTCTTGGACTTGTTTCTCTGCAGCAGGAGTTTCTTCCAACGCGCTGGTGTTTATTTCCTTGTTGTCACAATCCGGGCCTTTAGTCTCACCTTCTGCTTCAGATGTAGTTGCATCGGGTGCTGACGTAGGATAGACCTCGCGCAATATAGCGAGAAACTTTTTTGATAGTTCCGGCAAATCCTTTTCTGCGTCTTCTTTCTCTACAGCAGGAGTTTCTTCCAAAGCGCTGGTGTTTATTTCCTTGTTGTCACAACCAGGGACTGTAGTTTCACCTTCTGCTTCAGATGTAGTTGCATCGGGCGCTGACGTAGGATAGACCTCGCGCAATATAGCCAGAAACTTTTTTGATAATTCCGGCAAATCTTGTTCTTGGACTTGTTTCTTTGCAGCAGGAGTTTCTTCCAAAGCGCTGGTGTTTATTTTCTTGTCACGATCCGGGCCTTTAGTCTCACCTTCTGCTTCAGATGTAGTTGCATCGAGCGATGACGTAGGATAGACCTCTCGCAATATAGCTAGAAACTTTTTCGATAGTTCAGGCAAATCCTTTTCTGCGTCTTGTTTCTCTGCAGCAGGAGTTTTTTCTTCTTTTTTGACAGTCCTTCCATCATATTTATTTGCGGTAGCCACTTTGAAACCAGGCTGGCTGGCCTCGATTCTAGGCATGGATTCGAAAAGGGAGCATATTTGTTCTATGTCTTGGTCTGCTGGAGTAAGATTTGATACGAGAGGAATGTCTTCTTGGTTGTCCAAAGCTGGAGCGTTGGTGGGTATGTCATTGTTGTTACAATCAGCAACAGGGGTCTCAACTTCTGATGTTTCTGCAGGCAAACGTTTTGGCAGAAGCTGTTCTTGCACTTCTCTCTCTGCAGCAGGAGTTTGATCTTCACTTTTAACCGCCCTTCCAAAGAATATTTTCGAACCTTTCAAGGTATTGTACTTGTTGGAAGCACGCTGATGGGCATCGATACTCGGCATGGATTCAACAAGAGAACAGATTTGTTCTATGTCGCCTGGTTCTACTTGCTCTGACGGAGTAAGATTCGATGCGAGAGGAATGCCTTCTTGGTTGTCCAAAGATGGAACATTGGTGGCTATGTTGGCGTTGTTACAATCAGAAACATCAGTATTATCTTCAAATGTAGTTGCTGCTTGCGATGGTGAAGGATAGATCTCCTGCAATGCAGCCAATAACTGTTCTGATGTAGTTAGCAAACGTTCTTTTGGAACTGCATTTTCTGCACCAAGATTTTCCTCTTTATTTTTTACCGTCCTTCCAAAGAATATTTCTGAGCCTCTCAAGGTTTCTTCAGCAGTGTTGCATGAAGTCGCATCGGGGACAGACAGACAGACATCGGGAGAAGCCAATGATGGTAAGCAGCCAGATTTTACGACTTGCGGCTCGACGTTTGGATGATCCAAAGATAAATCTCCAATTGCCATTTCATCAGTGGGGCAGTCTTCAGCATGAATCTCATGGGTTTCTACTTCCGGTTCCGCTATCAGGTATTCTTGTTGCGTGTCCAGGACTTCTTGATGACCGAAAGTTAGAACTTCGACTGCTGTCTCACTGTTTTCACAGTCAACAGACTGAATCTCATGGGATTCTACTTCCAGTCCCACTGTCAGAGGTTCTGGTTGAGCGACCAAAGTATCTTGGTGATCCAAAGCTGGTACTTCAATTTCCAAGTCACTGTTGAAGTCAGCCGGCTGCACCTTGGATGTAGCAATTTCTTGCACAGTGGAGGACTGAGGAGGTATGATTGCAGGTCTGCTTGCAAATGATCTGGATGGCAACTGCATACCAATCTCCCTCATGCACTTGATAATGGCCTCGAAGTGAATGTTGGAACAATCTACTTCAACTATGCATTCTGGTCTAAATACCACACAAAAACGAGCGGCTGAATGACAGAGTCCGGTCATTTGAATCTTTAGCTTTATCTCAGCTAGATCGTGGAATCTGGGATCGAGTTTATCCGGTTTGTCTGCCTTTACATCGTTGCAGCTATCGCTCTTTTTTAATGAGCTAGTGGTGAACCATTGTCGAACTCTAGCGGGCACAATTGCACTGCATGAACTGCACATTGATGATGGTTGCGTTGCCGGGTTCTTTTCTGTCTTGTCAAACAGGTTCACTGGTCGCCAGCTCAAACCAACAAAAGAGTATCTCATTTTCTTTATGACGTCGAAGAGCTTCATGTTGCTCATTGAGGATAATATGGTTGAGGAAGATCTTACTGGCGACGACATGTTCTCTGTTTCTTGAACAGCTGTCATTACAAATGAGGATATAACAAAAATCACGTGACTAGTTTTTAGAATGATATATTTGAAGCACCCGACTTGAACTAATAAGTCACTTGACCATTTCCCGCCTTTAGTTTAATGCCAATTTCAAAAGCAAGGTCATCAAACTGTTGTTTTTTATCTATTCTCTTCACCTTATAGTATTTGAATCCACTGTAGGCAATTTGCGAGAAAAAATGGCTCAGATATTATTGAACATCATAGCGGAAGAAAGCGAGAAGCAATGGTCTCACAACTTTTAGTGCAAATCATCAACATCGTAAATTCATTGTGCTTGATATCTTATAACAAATCATAACTCGTTGACTAGTTTTCTAGTCACGGCAATCCTGTATGCTGCAGAAACATTAACTCCAATTTGCTCCGCTGTATTTGGTTATTGCTCAGTGTGTATTCTACCTCACGTGCTCCCACATTTTTCATAATTCTAACCATTTTTATTGCCAGTTCATTGTGCAGATGTTGTGCGTTGCTTTTAGCGTCGTATTAAACACACCTATTTGGTCTTTCATTGATGATTTCTTATTTCCAATTCGATTTTGGAATAAGCGCAAGTGCAGAGCTATATTGCTGCTACTCCCATAAATTAAAGGCGATTTGATTGCAGACAATATTTTGTATTTTTTAACTGTGTCGATCGCGCGCAAGTATTTATCGCACTGACTTAGAGCCAAGACTCTTTAAGTAAAAATAATAAGAAAGGAAAAAGAAGAAAGAATTTCGAAGCATCTATTCTCTTTTCCGTTCATAAACCATCCCTTCCTCTAATTCTTTATGTATACTTCTAGAGTCTTTTATCTTCAGGCTACTACTAGTTTACTCTTATACTTGTTATAAAAGTCAGTAAACACCAGGACAACTGTAGAAGTCTATTTGACTTTTTCGTATTTATTTCATTTAGATATTAAAAAATGTACTAAAGTAGTCTTGACTTTTCTTCGAGCTTTTTACCTTTTCTCACTACTCGGTTCTTTGTCTTTTATTCCGCACCGCTGCTGCTTTTCTTGATTCGTTGTACGCGCGCAAAATTCTTGCCTTGCCTTTCTTGAACGCGCCAAACCCTTACCTGACAATTACTATATTATTGCGCACACCAAAATACTGAATTACTTTAGTATTACTAGAGTTATTGTCTACTATTAATTTATTTTTATCAGCTTCTTCGGATTCCTCTTACCTTGGACATTTCATTTTTCTTAGCTAAGTCCCCACATTTGCATCAAGTCATTCAATTTTTCGCGCTCAAATATTTTCACAACCCGCTGTAAGATATCTATGTATAATTTCGATAATTAAAAAATTTAAAAAACATTTTATAAAGATAGGTATTTACTTACAGTTTGCATGGAGCATGGTTGCTTGACTTGGGAAGTTGTTTTCTTCCGTACTGCTCGTGGAGACATGAGTCTCGGCGCGTTTCAAGGCGCGGAATTCCTGGCCGACAGTCTTCGGTCTTTCTGACTGGCCTTGTAGGTTGAACATCTTAGCTATGATCCTAGCTAAATTGTAGAAAAAGATCAATGGTAAATTAACCGAATTATTCAAAATAAAGAAAAATAGAACACTTTTTCCTTCGTACGTTCTCACCTGATTTTTTTTTCAAGTAGTCTTTTCTTCAAGTACCCTCGCGGGAGAATTTTCTCCCGCGAGCGGGTCGATCTTATCTTTCTTTTTCCTCTTGTTTCAGATCTTTCAAAAAAAAGTATAAAAATCTTTGTTTTTCGCGTTTGTAGATAACTTTAAAGGCTTTTTAGCTTTCAAATTGGCTTTTTCTAAGCTGAGGTGTTCGCAAAACTTTCACGTTGGAAAATCTAAATGCGAACTGAAGAAAAAATGGGAAGAGGATTCTTTTTATTGAGAAAATTAACGTCACAATCCAATTGGTTTTCATTTCAGCCAATCAGATTTCAGAACGTTTGAGCGCGCGATTCGAAATTATACGTCACAAGTTGGGCCTGCGGTATTCTCATCAGCGGCATCTCGTTCCCAATGTTTTCTCCACTTAACAGATAGGGAAGTACTGGAAAAGAATAGCGAGTACCACAGGACTCCCGAACCTGGATTTTATGAGCGCGGATCTATTAAATCAGTATTATTTTCGGTATTTTTATTATTATTGATTTAATACGTAAGGTTATTGAAAAGTTCTCCAGTACGTTGTCTTCATAAAATAAGAAAATGAGAAAAGGGTGAGAAAAGTTGAGTGCGGTCACAATAGAAATTCTGGGCTTCCTGTGGTATTTTCAAATCCAAAATGGCCTTGGAGACGAAAATTTGTCAACAAAACTAAAACTTCGCTTTGAATTTCTTTTCAAAACTATCAATGTTGGGAAGCCATGTCAAACCAATATAATCGTAGATAATTTATCAATATTTTTTGCTCATTTTTAAAGGCTTCAAAGGTTTTGAATAATAATATTTTGGCTTCATTTCTTGTCATGGCTTCTTGTCAAACGCGCTGTTAAAAATTTCCTCGTCTCGTATGCTGATAAGTTTAAAGCATGAGTTCTCCTATTTCAAACTTGAAGAAAGGAAAACGGACGCCTCTTAATCCAAGGTAAGTATTCTTATGCACCTATCAAAGTAAGTCCCGATGGGGGGGGAGAGTGAGCAAAAGATGGGAGTTTGAATTGTGTTCCAGTGGCTTCCTCAGTTGGGCATTTAAGCTTAGGGACCATTCATTATTTATCCCGGGGGGGGGGGGGGCTGGCAAGATTCATACAGCCCTAACCCTAACCCTAACCCTAAACATCATGACCCCTCCCCCACTAAAGACAGTCATTCCCTCTTTCTATGTATGTCATTATTGTGATCCCATCACGAATTTTTGAAGGCCGCCCCCAATTCTTGCCAGCCCCTCCCTGGCATAAATAATGAATGGTCCCTTAATTGTTTTTTGTAAGGACCCAAGAGTCGAAGCATTTGATCAGGCTAGCTTTCAAGTGAATGTGAATAGCACTGTGCATCAGTGACGTCACAACTCAGACAAACAAACCTCAGAAAAAAATTTTTCATCTCCTTGAGTCCGATTTATGCCATTTGGGTTTTACACCTTTTTTTGAAAATAAGCAACGTTTTATAAAATAAAATAAAACACAACGAAATAAAATGTATGTTTTTCTGTGTTCTTTTCAATATAATTTTGTTTGTCTGAGTCATGCATCTATTAAGCAGGCTATTATTAGAACTGACATACAGCACTATTACATGTACATGTGCTTTTTGGGATGGATGGTCAACCTTAACTTATTAACAGGTGGGTTTTCTCCTCGTGGGGTGGGATGTTTATGTTCATTTGATCTGTGTTTGTTATCCTACCCTCGTACCTTGTCCAAATGTGACTCTTTTTTTACCCCCAGGCTGGGAATTTGAACAGAAATTATTTTAAAAAATACAATGTCCCACCTATGCCTTATCCCTGCTCTCGACATTAACATACATTATAAATAGCTGGCAAAGGTTGGGGGTGGGGAGGGTAGAGAACTGAGTTGGGAGGGAAGTGTACAAAGATTGAGGTGATAGGGGTAGGCAAACACCTAGAATTTATAATTTCTACATTTTATTACATTCAGGCAACCACGTGCACCATTTAGGTATGACCATGCATCAGGTAAGCATTAACAAAACTCTTAATATTGTAGAACAATTCAATTCATTACATTTAAGTACTTAAGGTTTTTATTAGGAGATTTAAAGATAATACAATGTATTTATGTTTATATCTTGTGTTCTTTGTACCAGAACTTCTAGATGAAATACCAAGTGATTTTCTAAAAAGAGATGTTCTTTCTAAGTTACCAAAAAGTACCCATAAAGGTAGATAAAGCTTCTCACTGTTCAAGTCTGAAAAGGTAGCATAATCAAGTGAATTGTATTTTAAAAAATTAGTAAATTGCATGTAGTTTTGCATAGTTTTTGTATCCCTATTTTGTCATCTAATAACACACAAATTTTTTGTATCTCCCAGCCCTTAGGCCTATTTTTTTTTTAATTTAAATTTAAATTAAATTAAATTTTATTTTATTTTATTTTATTTTATTTATTTATTTTATTTTATTTTATTTTATTTTTTTAATTTTATTTTAGTTCCTCCCCTGAAAACAAATTGGCACCCATTCTGCACTAAAAAAGAATTGACACACATAAACACTAAAATGCAGCATTGTTGATTTTGTAGCTTCATCAGCACCAACAGACCATGAGCTATTAAACAGTATGGCAGGGCGACTTGCTCAAGCTGAATCTGAACTGAAAGCTACAAAAAGAGAAATCATAGAAAAGGTGAAATCAGAAATTAATTAAATAACACACAAGAAGAACTGTATATAAGGAAATTGTGATTGTTTCTTTGTACCCTACTCACCCTTGCCTACCCACTCCTCCAGTAGAGGACATCCATTTTGTTCTTCTTGTCCCCAGGAATTCTACTTCTATCCTCCCTAAATTGATGTTTGTACTGAAAGTTGTATAGTGATCAATTCATAAACATACATTGTATGGTAGAATGGTCACAATGTTGCACAATCAGTCTTGAGCTGAAATGTTCAGCCATGTAGCAACTGCTTGTGCAATACAGACAGGACCAAAAAAAAAACTTGGAAGTAAATCGTGAAGGCTTTTCTAAGGATATCAAAGACCTTCTTTTCCAGCTTCTAACAGATTTATATACATCTTTTTATACTGTACATGTAACGTACTGTACATATAGACCCAGTTTGTTGAGCATCAGTCTGTAGTGCTAGACATGCAGGAGATTTGATTCTCTCTGGCTTACAACAATTCCATGAGTAGCCTTTGCCATTCAACTTCAAAATTGATGTTCTACTATCATATGACTGTGTGGTTTATAGGACCGAAAAATCAAGATATTACAGGAAAAAGTTCAGCTTTTGGAAAAGGCTAGAGGTACATTTAAATAGTGTATAGAAACCAGTCAGAATGTTTAAGACATGGGTTGACCAAATATGTGTATGACAAAGCTTGTGAACATGATGTTTTCTTTATTTCTTTCTATTCACTTTTCTTTGTTTCTTAAAAAAGGAAGAAAAAAGGAAGGGGAAAATGAACAAAGGAAAAGAAAAAATGAGAAAAAGGAAAGAAAGTGGACCAGAAAACAAATAAGGATAAAGAAACAGAAGGGATTAGAGGTGGAAGGAAGGAAAAGGCATGAATGAAAGATAGAAAAATAAGAAGACAGTAAAAGAAAAAGAAAAGAAATAAATTGGCTAAATTATTTTTCTGTTAAATTAGTTTTTGTTTAATTTTTCTTCTCAAAATCCATTGTCAGTCTCTTCATGGTGGCACAAGGGGATTGCATCAATATTTCTAAAAGTAATTCATGCGTCATGTATAAAGTTGAAATGACTATGGTATACCTCACAACAAACCTGCAATTTATGAATCATGTTCTAAAACTTGCTATTTTCATGTATCACACAGTTAGCCCAAATCAAGCATCACATGTTACCCCTTTGCTATCCGGTTTCTTGATATTATATTCCTTTATTGCAGGATATAACTCTGATACCATTGGGGACTTGGAGAAAAAGTGCCAAGCCCTTCAATCTCAAGTGCATGATATGGAGGTGAGTGTTTATCTACTAATAATATATTCTTGTATTAGTTCTAAATTCAACTCCATTTTCATACAAAATGGAGTTGTAAACTTAAATCATAGTCTCTTAGTAAGAATAGTTTTTGTATGAGTAGGAAACAAATGGTTAACTGACAGCAGTGACGTACATTCAAGTACTTGGTATAGTATGCTGTAACACTGAAATGGTTTCCATTGTTTTCTTGCAACTCATTTATATACATTATGTAAATACTTTTACAGTTGTAGCGTATGGTTCAGATCTGGCACAGCTACTAATTTGGCATATTGTTTCCCTCTCATCATCATCATCATCATCATCATCATCATCGTCGTCGTTGTCATCACCATCATCATCTCCATCATGATCATCATCACTCATCATCATCATCATCATCATCATCATCATCATCATCATCATCATCATCATCATCATCACCATCACCATCATCATCACCATCACCATCACCATCACCATCACCATCATCATCATCATCATCAGTCACCATCATCATCATCAGTCACCATCATCATCACCATCATCATCAGTCATCATCATCACCACCATCATCATCAGTCATCATCATCTCCATCAGTCATCATCATCACCATCATCATCATCATCATCATCACCATCATCATCACCATCACCATCATCATCACTATCACCATCATCATCAGTCATCATCATCTCCATCAGTCATCATCATCTCCATCAGTCATCATCATCACCATCATCATCATCATCACTATCACCATCATCACCATCACCATCATCATCACTATCACCATCATCATCACCATCATCATCACCATCACCATCATCATCACCATCATCATCACCATCATCATCACCATCATCATCACCATCATCATCATCATCACTCATCATCATCATCACCCATCACTGCTACTTGACAGAAGCATGGTGGTCCAAACAAGTTTATCCAGCTATATAGCCAGGAGGCTGCCCCAGTTTGAGAATTTTTGTGTCGTGTTGCTGATCCTCAGCTTTCTACCTATTGGTTTCAAAGGTCTTAATGTGATGACAAACTGTTCTCCTTCACACCAGTCTATCTGCAACCCTATTCTGAATTGATGTTTAAATTAACATTTTATTCAACATATAGCATACTATATTGTATTTTGAATTTCAGGAATTTCTTGCTGATTATGGTCTGCTGTGGGTTGGGAACCAGACCCTAGAGAATGAGTACACACCTTTAGAAGAAGAGCTTGAAGCTGATATCCAAAGTGATGAAATGCAAATTTTATCTTTTGGTGGTGGCATGTGGAATCCTGGTTAGTGACAGCTGTATATTGTGTGCCATCTAATGGAGTGTACTTTCAGAAAAGAGATGACTGTCAGCTACAGGTACAGGGCTCAAAATAGCAGCCTGCCAATGGCTGAAATGCAGGTCAAATTTTACTACTGGCTGGTGGAAATAATTTTAAACTGCCAAATGAAAAATAAAATGAGTGGCTAGTGAAACTTTGCCCCACTGTAGGTATCCTGCCAACAAACAAGAAAACTGCCTGGCCTATTTTTTTTTTATTTTGAGCCCTTTAAAAGAGAATGAAATATTGGAATAAATCTTGTGGATAAGTCCTGGAATTTTGAATCCCAGTTTCAGCATGGACTATTGCTATGAGAAGGGAAACATAAATAATATCTGTGACTGTTTACTAATGACATGTAAATGATCTAGACTGCTATACACACTTGTAGGAACATCTGTACCTCAAGAAAAGTTCCAAATGGACTATGATTTGGTGATTAAAAACATCAAGGAGCTGAACATCCTGTCAGGGGAAGGGTGTGCAGTTGTGTCCAAAACCAAGGATGGTGCTAGACTAAAGGTGAGTAACATTTACAACCGTATGAGAAGATAAAAGAATTGCACATCAATAAAAACCTTTTATTAACCAAGAGCTAGGGCTGTACCATACCTTATGGCACACAGGCCATAAAAAAAGTGGAAGGAACAAGATTCCATAACTTATGTATACACCAAGAAAGAATAAGGAGAAAAATAACATTAAGCCCCTGGCAGGAGTCGAACCCCACGTCTTCGGTATACTAGTCCGATGTGTTAACCACTACACCACAAGGACCAACCACGCTGGAAACGCAGCCGGACAATGTAATGTATGTGGCAACTGTAGGGGATCCCAGGACGTTATCTTTCTCTATGAGTAAGCTGAACACTGTAAATTTGGGTACGCAATAAATATTAGTAATAAATGTAAAGTTGCCACATACATTACATTGTCCGGCTGCGTTTCCAGTGTGGTTGGTCCTTGTGGTGTAGTGGTTAACACTTCGGACTAGTATACCGAAGACGTGGGGTTCAACTCCCGCCAGGGGCTTAATGTTATTTTTCTCTTTATTCTTTCTATCTATATACACACCAAACGCATTCACTTTACATTTATATACCAAGAAAGCAAGGTTAATAAGATGTTTATTATATGGCAAGAAGGTTGGGGGTTGGTACTGTAATTTATGGACTGCAAATTGACCAATGAGACCATGTGAAATTACCTTGTCATATAATAACAGGGATTATGAGATGGAAGAAAACTCTGATGTCATAACCATGATCTTTTAAGGTACCAGATGCTATTCCACTGACTCTAATGTCAAATGGTATAATCATGTTTGCTGGTCCATTCAGGCCGTATAGTGACCCCACAACACAGGTAATCCACTTCTTGATAGTGACCCCACAACACAGGTAATCCACTCCTCAATAGTGACCCCACAACACAGGTAATCCACTTCTTGATAGTGACCCCACAACACAAGTAATCCACTCCTCAAAAGTGTTTATATAGTGTAAACAAACTATAAATTAAAGATGTTAATACAATGATGTACATATTAAAGTTTAAGGTAGCATTTAGACAATGATTAACTTTGGATTCTGCATGACATTTGGAAGTCAGTGATGATAAAGAAAAATTCTCATTTCCTTTTTTCTTTGCATAGCAATGTATACAGGATATTATGGATGGATATTTTCCTTCAGAACTGCAATCCAGATACCCAGATGGTGTGCCTTTTCAGGTGACATGAAGCAAATGAGCAAGAAATGACTACTGAGATTTGAATGTATCTTAAAATATGTCTGGAAATATGTCTTGAAATATATCTTGAAACATGTTTGAAAATATGTTTCAAAATATATCTCGAAATATGTCCCGAATGTACCTCGAATGGAACAGAACAAAAAAGGACTGGAACAGAACAGAACAGGAATGGAACAGGATACAACAGGAATGGAACAGAACAGAACAGAACACGACTGGAACAGAACAGAACAGAACAGGACTGGAACAGAACAGAACAGGAATGGAACAGAACAGAACAGGAATGGAACAGAACAGAACAGAACAGGACTGGAACAGAACAAAACAGGACTGGAACAGAACAGAACAGGACTGGAACAGAACAGAACAGGACTGGAACGGAACAGGATACAACAGGACTGGAACAGAACAGAACAGGACTGGAACAGAACAGAACAGGACTGGAACAGAACACAACAGGACTGGAACAGAACACAACAGGATTGGAACAGAACACAACAGGAATGGAACAGAACACAACAGGACTGGAACAGAACACAACAGGACTGGAACCGAAGAGAACAAGAATGGAACAGAACACAACAGGACTGGAACAGAACAGAAAAGAACAGGACTGGAACAGAACAGGACTGGAACAGAACAGAACAGAACAGGACTGGAACAGAACAGGATACAACAGGAATGGAACAGAACAGAACAGGTCTGGAACAAAACAGAACAGGACTGGAACAGAACAGAACAGGACTGGAACAGAACACAACAGGACTGAAACAGAACACAACAGGAACGGAACAGGATACAACAGGACTGGAACAGAACAGAACAGGACTGGAACAGTACAGAACACGACTGGAACAGAACAGAACACGACTGGAACAGAACAGAACAGAACAGGAATGGAACACAACAGAACAGGAATGGAACACAACACAACAGGACTGGAACAGAACAGAACAGGACTGGAACACAACAGAACTGGAATGGAACACAACAGAACAAGAATGGAACACAACAGAACAGGACTGGAACAGAACAGAACAGGACTGGAACAGAACAGAACAGGACTGGAACACAACAGAACAGGACTGGAACACAAAAGAACAGGACTGGACTGGAACAGAACAGAACAGGACTGGAACGGAACAGGATACAACAGGACTGGAACAGAACAGAACAGAACAGGACTGGAACAGAACACAACAGGACTGGAACACAACAGAACAGGACTGGAACAGAACACAACAGGACTGGAACAGAACACAACAGGATTGGAACAGAACACAACAGGACTGGAACACAACAGAACAGGACTGGAACACAACAGAACAGGAATGAAACAGAACAGAACAGGACTGGAACACAACACAACAGGACTGGAACACAACACAATAGGACTGGAACACAACACAACAGGACTGGAACACAACAGAACAGGACTGGAACACAACACAACAGGACTGGAACACAACACAACAGGACTGGAACACAACAGAACAGGACTGGAACACAACAGAACAGGACTGGAACAGAACACAACAGGACTGGAACACAACAGAACAGGACTGGAACACAACAGAACAGGACTGGAACACAACAGAACAGGACTGGAACACAACAGAACAGGACTGGAACAGGATACAACAGGAATGGAACAAGATACAACAGGACTGGAACAGAACAGAACAGGACTGGAACAGAACAGAACAGGATTGGAACAGAACACAACAGGAATGGAACAGAACACAACAGAACAGGAACGGAACAAAACAGAACATGACTGAAACAGAACCAAACAGAGATCACAGATTCACAGTACAGTAATAGAAGATTGAACTTTGTGTTATTCTTTGCCACCAAAAATCTGTTTCACTATGTTTGGTTGATACATAGTGTTTATTGACTAGGTGTGAAGTCTGGATGGGAGGAAAAGGTCCAGTTCATTTGTATGTCCATATTCCTGTAGGTCAGGTCAACACAAAGAACAAGACCAATATACTTCTTTTACGTTGAATGTTTATTGATAAAAATTCCAAGCTTTTGGCTCATAGAAATATCATCAGGGGAGTGAAAAAACCATTACAAGCTCGCAGTATATGTGTAACCATGGAAGCACGTGCAGAACAAACTTAACATAAAATGTGTATCAATGTGAGGGCAGAATTAAAACTTAATAAAACTTAAATTAAAACTCAACTGATGAAACCTATGTAAATCTCTGTATTAAGACCAATATATTCTATTCAAGTCTAGGGAAACAATGGACTATCTTTTTTTTCATCCAGATGAGTTTGTAATTACCATGTGTGAGATCAGTGTGTGTGTTGCACACTACAACTGTGCTGGATCTCCTCACCACCTTTTATATTCTACAGGTGGATGACAAGAGAGATGTGGTCTTTTCAGATAAGCGAACAGAAATTTTGTTTCCTGGTGCTGGACAAAGTTTAACTAAAGATGCTGAGGATGTAAAGGTTACGAGTGAAATACCAGGCAAATGAAGGATAATAACAGTATCATCAATCATCGTCATCATGTCAATCATCATCATCATGTTAATCATCACTATATAAGGAGACAATCCTCATTGTACTCTCTTATACAAATGGTTCAGCAGGTTCCTTAATGTCTGTTATTTGTGAGCATTCTATTCTACCTCTTCATTGTCATCATTAAAATGCATCATCTCTGTCATTATCATCCTTCACCATGATTTCATTAACATCACCATCAATGGCAAAATCATTGACACCATCATCACCATCATCATCATCGTCACTATCATCATCATCATCACCATCATCATCATCATCACCATCACCTTTATCATCCTCTTCATTATCATCATCATCATCATCACTATCATCTTCCTCTTCATTATCATGATCACCATCATGATCACCATCATCATCCTCTTATCATCATCATAACTTACATTGTACGTTTGTTTCCTTTTCTGTTTATTTACCATCACAGGGCTCAAGCATTCCATGGACAGTTTTCTAACCAGACTACCACAGTCTGTCATCAAGGGTGGGAAAATCATCGACGTCAGGTCTGGAGTTGAAGAAACTATAAAGGTAGTAAGAATTAGAACTCTTCTCCCATTCCAGAGTTATCCATAATTCTGAAGGATTCCATTTAGGCAGTGTCAGGGACCAAAACATAATGCGATCTAACAGATTTTAATTTTTAGGAAATATTTCCAGTTTTTAGACAAGAACACCTAAAAAAGCTCTTTTTTTGCGTCTTCTCTTCAAACATACTATCATAATCCTTCTGCACTATGGTCTACATTTGGTAATGTGTGTTCTGATGAATACACATGTATAAAATTGAGCAGATATATTAATAACTATTTTTCCACAGGGTTCCAATGGTCTGCCATCAAGTGTTGTGGTAGTGAATACACCAGTATTAGAAGATATTAAATCCAGGTAGTGCTAATTGTGCTATTTCATTTATTTAGATCAGCTGGGTCTTCTGTTTTTGAAGTTTAGCCCCTTTCATTCTGGATGACACATTTTAGTCTGTTGGGTATATTCATCTTGTATGATGTCATTGATTTAAAGGGTAGAGGAAAGTGACAAACATCCTGACAGGCCTAAATCTACCTTATCTAAAGTAACCACCTTAAGAATAAAGTCGGAGACAGGAGAAAAGGTGAACCTTCTATAAATATATAAATCTCCAGCACCCCACTTCATCCCACCCTAGACTCTGAAGAGGATTTCCGCTCAGGTTGTTGAAACATCAGCCACCACCACTAACAACAGTCTTTCTCAAGACTACACTCACCCCCAGATAACCTTATTTTACAATCAACATCCCTTTTAGCATTGAAATGTTATTCTTTTTCCATATTGGTTAGCGCTCCAACACCTAGGATGTGACGTCACACAATGTATTGATTCCATAATGCCATTCTGACTCTTCTCATAACATCAAATGATCTCTTTAATATAACCCCAAGTTTGTTTTTTTTTATCTTACAAAATCTAATAGTATAACAGTATGTTGCCATTAATGTTGCGTTTATGTTTTTAATATTTTTAGACCTACATCCTGAAGATGAATTTCAGTGATACTATAGCAGACGTCAGAAAACACCTCGATCTCGTCAGGTAGCCAAGCCGTTGAAAGGAATTATTTTCTTTTTTAATGCTCCGCATACACTTTATATCGTAACACCAATCTTAGTGCGAACACGTGCTGGATTGTACAGTTCATTTCACGGCCATTCATTTGAATCAACAAGTGTTTGTCTTTAGTTTGTTCCCATGCATTCGAGATAATTTCATTGTGTGTTACACTGATCCCCGTTCCAAATGTTTTCCCGGTTGCATTTGCTTGATCTTGGTCTATCATTAGTATCCACCCCTTACTGGTTTGAACTGAGTTCAGTTATTCGTAAACTGTGCGTGAAATGGAATCACGCAATCGCCTAAAATGAACTAGACCAAGCGCCGTTCCTTTCTTCCAATCCGTCGACACCAGTCCCTTAACTGGCTTTGGCATCGATTAGAAACAACTTCAAACTTGCTGAACATCACACCATAGCTTCAGAAACGTCATATATTTCTCGTCTGTCTTGGTAAAACCACCCACCCCCCATTTCTCCATTCATTTTCCAATTTTTCCCATTTTCCCGTTCATCCATTTGAAAATACAAAGTTAATTCCTCAAAATAACCTTTTTTATCAGACCAAACGAAGCATCGGATTACCAGATTAAATCATCTTTCCCAAACAAGGTCTACAGTAACCTTGGCTCCACCTTACAGGAGTGTGGACTGGTACCTAATGCTACTTTGCATTTGTTACTGAAAAAAACTAAGATTGGGTTACCTGTGGTCGAACCACTTGGAGCTGGAATATACTATTGATTCTCGTGTTCAGGCAACTGTGCTTCCAATTCAAATCTAATCTGGTTTACGACTTATGCTTCACGTCACGCTTATGTGATGGTCTGGGACCTACTTTTTGATTCCTTTAATAATAAAAATGTGTTGGACTTCCTGTGGTCGGGGTGCTAAATGCAGTTATGAAAAACTAGAACTGGACTACCTGTGGCTGGGTATCAGAGGTTTCTTCGAGCGGGATGATAGATAGTTTGGCCTCATGCTATGATTGCTTCAGTGTTAAGACGCGTTTCTCCCAGTGAGCCTCAAATGCAGGGTTCGTACTACTCCTTAAACTCCTTGAAAACTCCTTGAATTTAATTTTGGTTTTCAAGGGCACTTGACAAGCCCTTGAATTGTAGAAATTGCGCTCGAACTCCTTGAATTTGCTAAAATAGAAAAGGATTCCAATATTTCTGGTCATGCAGAGTTTTTTTGTTTTTTTTTTTTATAAATATAATTGACAAGGAAATCGTAAGCAGTTGCTGTTGGAAAATATCCATATGTAAAATTTCATTATTCAAAACATAGCAGGTGTTTCTTTCCCCAAACAAGGAGTACTGTGAAGGGCCCGTTAGGTAGACCATGTGCTTGAAAAATCATATTTGGGTCCTTGAATACTCCTGGAATACTCCTGGAATTTTAAATTTTTACCTCAGCACGAACCCTGCAAATGAGAATAAGACGATTGTGTTAGCTGCCTTAAAAAGTTTCATTGGCTAGAAAGAAGAAAAGAAAAGAATTAAAACTCTTCAATTGTCAGTTTGAGCCGTCCTACCAATGCGCATTGTTCCCGATCTCTTTGCCATGCTCGAGTAGAATTACTTGTTCTTTCATGAGCTTCAGTGATTATCCTTTGGGTTTTCTGGCTCTCCCCCCGAAAAATCTACTAAGTATGGGTTCGTTAGTCTTTTCTATAAGAAACACAAGTATACATGAGTGAGAGGAAATCTTCATCAAAGAAATCGTTGTGCGCAAGTGCTCGCAACGGTGGGGAAAAAAATTCTAAACGCTTGTGCTAGCGTTGCGCCTGCGTCGCAAATAAAAATCATTGTCTGCTGAGCCTCTGACTTGGCAACTTGAGTAGTCACTCACTGCGTTATGGACGTGAAAATTTTCTTCGCTCTTTTTTAGCGGAGATGTTTGAAAACGCTTACGTCTAGATGATTTTTGGTTTGCTGTCACATTTACCCCATCGTGAGTCAATTTAAGAATATTAGTAAAGTTCACCAAGTCGAGATCATTCTCTTTGTAAACAATGAGTAATTATCGATGACTCTGATGATTCACAGGTCGTTAGTTAAATGATGGAGATTTAATAATTTCCATACGCTGATTGGCATTCCATTAGAAGAGTACCATCTCTGCACGCGAGAGGATTTCGTTCAAATCAAAGGCCAAACACATTACCCAACTGTTTTTCCTAACAGACTAGTATTAAGACTAAAAGCATTCTACTGATGTAATCACTACTGGTGATAGTGTTTTTGACTAGTGCGTGAAGTCACGCACGCTTCCGTGTAAGTTCGTGAACAAACGAGAAATCACTTTAGTGTCGGTATAATGTACTCGTTAGTAAGGGCGCCCTTAAGCACATTTTGATGTGAAATCGTTCTTGGTTTTGGAAAGTAGCCATTACTTCTCCTTTTTTGTTTTTTCACCTGAACTCAAAACCTAACTTTCTCCAAAGTTTGCCCAATTCTCAAGTAGAAAAATTTCAGGGCGAATTTTTGGTCCCAACTCTGTTCTGGTTTCTTAGCAACCATGGTGTTCTTAAGTACATTATCATGATCATTTCAGTGTTTGTCACATGATTAATAATGGTAAGTTGTTTTCATTTCGTTCAGATCCATTGCAGTGGCTTGAAATATTTGCTCTTTTTTTTACTTACATACCAACACGTATGATGTGTATCTTTTTTTACATGATGGATGGCCTTCATTCCAAACAAGAAGATTATCTATTCACAACATATTATCTCGCCCTAATCTTAAATGTTTGGAGCATCTTAAACGTTGATTTCATATTCTTCTTGACCTCAAGGTAGTTTTGGGCTCCGTTCAGCTGAAAAATAGCTCAAAGCGGTATGATTCATATTAACAGCGAGGCGCCACATTACCATGAAAACTGTCTCACTGTCTTGTGCTATAATGGTCGAACCTTGTTAATACGGACAGCAGAGGGGCCTGAGAAGTTGTTCGTATTAAACAGGTTCATAATAAATGCATGTCGTCAGGATTTGAACACGTGTCCGTAATAGAGAGGTGCCCGTTTCGGATAGGTGTCCGCGGCAACAATGATCATAGATCTGGCTAAATTTCAAGGAGTTTCGTCAAATGCCCAATTTTATTCTACGGACGGGATGGTGGGGGAGATTGACAGGGTGCTTTATATAGGAAGGTCATTCTTTGGGAAGGGGAATAGTTATGCTTTTTGACCTGACATCTAGTGAGGTTAGATCCCTTATCTTGTCCATGCCAGTGTTAAAGACTGTCCCGTACTCGTCACTCGTTCCTCGGAAATTAAATGATCTTATCATGTCGAAGATATTTCTGGCATTTCTCGAAGGTTTTCAAAGGAATTTTGTGCCTTTTTCGTGATTAAATTTCATTCGATTATTACAAATTAGATTCCCAAAAACCCAGGTTGGTTTTCTGCATTTCGTGAAAACTATTCTGCCATTTCTCCATTTGCGCTGGTTTATATATTATAGATTCATATTTTTTTATGGTTTGGCTAAACTTTTTTCCCTAATCGTGAAGAGGAGTTTTCGGTTACTCCAAGTCTGGAGACGTTTTCCATCGGTTCATGTACGTCTAAAAGTTTGCCTTGAAGACTCGCGTTGATTGACGAACTCATAGAATGATCCCAAAACGATTAGGTCTAACATCGACGATTCTCTCAGAGAATTCTGAGTCAATTCTAAACTGTACTTACCGCATACCGCGAAACACACGCTCACTTGACCTTATCCTTATCGAATTCAAACAACACTCAAGAAACTCGGGGATTGTAAAGATATGACATAAAAAAAATCTACTATAGTAGACACTATCTATGGTGCGGGTCTAGAATGTTGGATGGGAGAGCACAAAACACAGAAGTGGCCTATCAGGTGGACAGTTTGATTGTTTGTGATTAATGAATTCGTCGTGGCACGCAGCGTGAATGAGCAAGATCTTATCTCCAAGATTACGAAGGCTTTGTGAAATGAAATTTCTTGTTTGACCTCGTTATGGGCGTTTTAATTGCATAAATCATTAGTGGCTTACTATCTCTCTCAGATCGAAGATCCAGCTTTCATGTGTATACTTGACGTCGGCTGCCTTCTGTACGAACTGCAAGACTTCTCTTGTGTTGCATACTAGGACACCTCTGATGTGATATTGGTTTTAACTCAGTTTCCCAAAATTAACTCTCTTCCAAGTCCATTTCTCTTATCGTCATCATTTCCTCGACAAGTTTTGCCTGCCGTACCACTTTCGACACGGAGCTGAACAAGGTCGATGACATATGCCGTTAGGTATATGTAAAATGTTAACGCACAGAAAACTGCTGCCAGATACGTACAGTCTTCTTGGATTTCAAGTTTAGTCTTGAATTTCTTGACCTTTAGATGTTTTTCCGCGCGCGGGCGTGAAGATTGGAATCATCACTGCACTCAAAGCATGCCCACAAGCGATGGCGTAAACAAGCAAAATTATAATTCTGAACATAAATCGTTGGATAAAATCAACAGGAAAAAGAGAATATGCTGGATGATGCTAGTGGACTCGAGGAATTTCAACAGATAATATTGCTTGGCCTCGATTTTGGTAAATTACTTGATATATCTCCTGCAGCATCTTGAAGCTTGTACACCATTGAATGCAGCTCCAAAATACTATGAATGTAGTAGCTCGGTGGAAGATTTATTTAACACGATTATTAGCTCATTTTTCGGGCACGCAGCACGGGGAGTTGAGCAAGAATATTCTGTGTGTGACTCTTACTGTATACATTGTTTGTCAGACGGTTGTTTCTCTAAACAGAGACAAATGTAGTAGCAAAACCTTGAGTGAACTTTCTCAAGCTAATGACAGATTGCAGCGAGTAGAATCCACGTTGGAAACGCTTGAAGAAGCTGTCGTGAGACTGATGAGAGACAGAGAAGGAACTAGACCAATACCTAAGCGTGTAGTTCGTTCATCAAATGGCAAAAGACGAAAGCAAGGGACTAGAGTATTTCGCAGCGAGATGCGATATTTAAAAAGAAAGATAAAATCCTTGGAACGACGGTAAGTTTATGTATATTTTTTAACACAATTGTACGAGAGCTTCTCAAAAATGTATACTCACAAGATCAATCCTGAATGCCCCACTGCATCAGTGAATCAACTTGTCTCTATCTCACGTTTAATGACATTCACTATTGATAAACATTAACTTTTTACGGATATTTAAAATGATCTTTGTCCGGTCATTATGGATCAAATTTAATGGCGAGTTTACATTTGGAATTAATCAAAAAAACATCTCTTGATAGGATTAATGTAGTTTAGTTATATCTCTCTCCTTGGTCTGTTGGCTGCTAAAAACAGTTAGACTGGACTGATCTTGTAGTGTTTACTACATCGCTTTTCGTTGAATCGTATCGGTGGTAATATCAATGTAGAACTGTGTTGCACGTGATACATTGCAAATGAATCTCAACTAAGTCTCCTAAAATGTAGTTCTTTTTGACAAAACGTTTTTTCTCCCCACTTTGAAAAGAGTTCTTATTATGACCTACAAACAAAACATGCCGAGTTCAACAGCATTTAATAGTAATGTTTTGGTATCCTTGCCAATTTACTAACGTTTTTGGAATACCGAATATTGTATTCTAAGGCCAAAAAAAAAAAAAAAAAAACGTATTCGCCATTCTGGAGTTGTGGTTTGCATTGAATTATGGGTCAGTTTTAAGGGACACACTTTTCATCTGATGATGTCATATAGTGCCAATACACAGAGGAAAAGAATGTGAACGTAATAATATATGGACAACAATCTTATCAAGAATAGGTTACAAGTACTTTATTACTGTTTAGTACAAATTTCAGTGAAACGCTGTTCCCTTAAACAACAGTACCATAATCCAGTCAATTAACTTCGGAATGGCTAATTGATATACAAAAGAAATAACAAAAAGAAGGAAGCTGCTGTTGCTGCTGTGGTCATTTGTTGTAGTAGCTGTTGTTGTTGATGATATCTGTTGTTTTTGTTGTTGTTGCTAATGTCAATTGTAGTTGTTAATGTTACTGATTGCTGAATCAGCGACATCAAGTTAAGAGAGAGAAAATCAAAACTTCAGTACATATTTATGCATTGATTTGACATTAAGAATATGTCCCTTTGACTTCCTTTGGCTCATTTTTTCTTTATTATTACTTTCTTTACGTGGATGCTTTTAAAGAAGATAAACGGGAACCACATGACCCTGGCATTCATGTTTTAAGTTGGAAATTATAGTCAGTGTTACACAGCCCAGTGATTCTTAGCCTATTGAGTATTTACATCTACATCCACATCTACATTTATTGAGTTAGCAAAAACTATATACAAAATGTACAGTTATCACGCTAACTTTAAAAATAAAAAATAGTTTTAAAAAAATTAAATATTAAGAAAGAGTAAATATATGCAAGTAAATAACATAACATAATACACCTTGTGGCGCCTTAATATAAAATGATTTCTTATCAAGACTTTCTATCTGTCAGTTTTCATTTGGTGAGCGCGTTGCTCGCTGTCGAGGCGTGAGCGGTAAATGCTTGGATAGTTCTTTAGTACATCTGTGGTAATTGAAAAAGAACTTCGTTTCCTAAAGCAACACTTATTCTAAGATTATTTTTCTTATGGCATTAAATATTAGCACCGTTATGAGTGTCATACTTTGCATTTTGATAACCATTACAAGTTGGTCTCTAAAAACCGTAGGAGGTACTGTCTTCATACTAGAAATGTTTGCGAATGGTAATAATAGCTTTCGGAGTCCTTTGCAGTTGCCAAGTAAAACTCTATCTGATTTTATCGCTTTAATTTTCGTTTGCATTGTTCATTTTCAGTGAAACAGTATAGTCCGTTAACTTTACAGTTTATTTCGTTAAATGATACTGGATTCACGGACCGTCGTAAAAAGCAAGTATCTAGAAAATATTCTCGTTGAAGCAGAACATCTGGGAGCTTACTGCGATATCTGTCTGTATAAAACAAAAATATTTATCATTAACTTCAAAGCGACGATAAGCAAAATTCCAATTCCCTTTTTAACTTACAGCTGTAGGCTATAAAGTTCAATCAGGTTAAAAACAGTTTTCTCTTTGATAAATTGATGTTGATTGTCGGCAAAACAAGACACGATTGCTTTAACTAAATTAATACGAGACAAGAAGGGCGATAAGATTGCTTAATGTAGCCTCCTCCGCAGGCTACCCATATATTATTCCTTGGGATTCCTGTGTTGACTCATAGCAGGAGGAGGAGTGGTTTTTTTTTTTTTGCTCACCACAGGAACCCCGAGGAGCCAAGCCGAGATGCCTGCGGAGGAGGCTATGCTTAATGCTTTGTCGCTTGTAGTTTGAAAACACAGCGATAGAGGTCCTGCTTTTATGCGTCCATCTATGCCTACCTAAAAGAGCGGAAAGCCTTCGTTAAATGGTAGTTGCGTCCGAACGACCGAAAAGAGCACGATCATTTGAATTCCGGTAAATGGTAAAGGCGCGCACCCACTGAAAAAAGGATGATCACATGACTTCCGGTAAATGCTAAACGCGGAGATGTCTAACTTCCGGTAACTGGTACACGCGTGCTAACCATCCATCGAAAAGACCGGGAAAATCTGACTTCCGGTAAATAATATTCGCGTATCTTCCCAACAATCTTCCTAACAAATTACAACCAAAAAGAGCGGGAAACTGGTTTACCTCATTCGACTGCGCAATGTTTTTATAACCTTACTATAAAATACTGCAACACTACTCCACTGCTAAATTCTTATCTAGCTTTTTTGGAACTATTTAAAGACCACATTACCTCATTAGACCAGAATTACGAATGAATGAATGAATGATTTATGATTTATATAGCGTCTATAGCGTCTTTTCTATGTGGATATAATCAAAGGCGCTTTACAATGATTAATGTGAATTTTTACAGACTGCATTTTA
>WUAP02124237.1:0-15408 GCA_015163945.2 Stichodactyla helianthus | reverse complement strand
CCTGGGATCCCCTACAGTTGCCACATACATTACATTGTCCGGCTGCGTTTCCAGCGTGGTTGGTCCTTGTGGTGTAGAGGTTAACACATCGGACTAGTAAACCGAAGACGTGGGGTTCGATTCCCGCCAAGGGCTAAATGTTATTTTTCTCTTTATCCTTTCTATATATACACACCGAACTCATCCACTTTACTTTCATTTGAAAGAGGTCTATGAACTCCACATCTTTTTGTGTCACAAAGGAAAACTGAAGCCGACTTTCATCATGAAATTATTGGGTACGCTATGAATTATTTAGTTATATTAATTTTTTTTTTTTTTTTTTTTTTTGCTTACACTGCACGTGCTTGCGGTGGTACTTCCTTCTGAAAGTTTTCGTGGATACGAATCTGTTCTTCTATCATTGACACAACTGACTTGTGAGCATCCAAAACCAGCTGGAGATCGGCGATATTCTAGACAGCAAAAAGTACAAAACATTAGCAGGAGTTCGTGATCCCTTTGTACTTCGTCTTTCCGAAATTTGCACGGAATTGTGGGGCTGAATTTGGGAACAGGATCAAAAGGTGCCGCCATCTTGCATTGGATTCTGGGTTTGATTTTGGGGACGGGATACAAGTCATGTTCTTCGAATTTCAAAAAGGCGAATAGGACTTGACTTATGTCGCAGAACTCCTCGCTTTGGGATCCCTGTGTTATGGGTACGTGGGTGGGTACAGTAACGAGTTGTTGTCACAGTAAGTACCTGAATGGACTGATCGTATTCTTTACGAAGTTCCTCGTATTGGTTAGTTTCTCTTTCCAACTCATTGTTGACCTTTTCAAGATCTTCCATAATGGTTATAGTTTCAGACTGCTGCGCAACCTCGTCTTCCTGTATAGAAGAAAAACAAGCCACTGACATTAAAGAATTTGACATTATGGTGGCTGGAATTTTCGCCAACCACGTGGGGAAGGGAGACGGGGTATGTGATATTTTAAAGGTAAATTATTTTGAACACCTATCTCCCATTTTTTTACTCAAAAAGAGGGGGTGCTAAGAGAGAATATGGGAAATTTAGGAGGGATTACCAAAATTCATCCAAGTAAAACAAACAGAACACAGAAATACAAAAAAGCTGTGCCTGTAGATCTCTCTATAGATGAACTTCATGAGCAGTAGTTCAAAGACAACTTCAAAAAAATCAGATGGAATCTTTAAAGTTTAATACCTGTTCATATTTGGACAGCGGGTAGGTCAGTTTAATATCCAGTTTCGGGTTATACTGTGCCAGTGATTTGTCTCTGTAGTAGTTAACAAGCTCAACTACAGAACTGAACGTCAGAGGCTCTGAGAAACCATATCTGTTGTTTTTGTACATAATTCGGATCAATTTAGTGACTCCTCCTTTCCTGTACAAATAAATGTTGGAAGTTGTTAAAAAAAACTTATTTAAAAAATTAATATGTTGAGTCTGCCTGAGAAATTTAAGGCCTATACTACGGTGGCCATTAGGGCCATCAGTTTTTTGGTTCGCTGCTACTTTTTTTGCTACTCTTTTAGAATTTGCTACTTTTTTGTCACTTTAGTTTTTTGCCACATTTTTGCCACTTTTTTTGCTACATTTTTTTCCTCAGCGCTTAGTGTCACATGACTAAAAGCCAAGATGGCTGACCAAGCCATAGATTGTAGTGAGTTCTAAATCTCTTTCTTTTGCCTTATCCTGCAGCCTTAGTGCAATTTTTATATATTCCAATTGATATTGCAATACAAATATCTTCCCGGAATATATAAAAAGCACTAAGGCTGCAGGATAAGGCAAAAGAAAGAGATTTAGACAGAACTCACCACATCTATGTCTAATTGGTCTGCCATCTTGGTTCATAGTCACGTGACAGTAAGCGCTGAGCAAAAAAGTAACAAAAAAAGTGGCAAAAAAAGTAGCAGCGAACCAAAAAGGTGATGGCCCTAATGGGCCACCGTACTATACACACTAAGGGTTTTGCTCCGGGAGCAGGCTCCCAGGTCGTTAAAAAAATTGGTCTTTCATGTGTACCAAAGATTTTGATGTAAAAAAAGGTTGTGGTGAGAGCAGCTCACGCTCCCTGATATTAATCTGGTTAAATATCAGCGAGCATGACCACACTATGCAGCAAGCTCCAACAGCATGCTCTCTCGTGTGTACTGGTTGTGCAAAATGACCCAGGAGCCTGCCCCTGGGGTAAAACCCTTAGTGTGTATGGACCTTTACTCACATTAATGTCAGGGTGTATTCCCCTGGGAATCTCTTTGAGTCCCTAACAATGTAAGTACCATCCTCTGTGTCCTTCATGCGCTCTTGAACCTGTTCCCTGAACAAAGAAAAAAGATTAGCTGGATATCATGTGTATTGGCGCTTTGGGCTTTTGGGGGATGGGGTTAAGGAGTTTCGGGTAGCGGAGGGCCAGTGCCCCAAGCATAATGATGTTTTATACCTACACTCTCAGGAATCCCTTTTGGTAGCTTTTTTTGTTATCAATGCTAATTTTTACTATTGTCTTGGTATTCTCAAACAAGTTTTAACATTTAAATATGAAAAGAGATTTCGAGAAGGATTGTGGTAGCTTAGGTATGAAACATCATTAGGGTTAGGGTCTATACATCTGTGCATCATTACTCAGGTTAAATTACTGCCATAAGGAACAGGCTTAATAGAAAGGTACCTTAAAGATGTTTTCGTACAAGCGGGAAACCTAAGACACTAATTCACTGCACATACATGGTAAGGTATGCTGTAACACTGAAATGGCTTCCTATTGTTTTTGCTGGTATAAATCCTCCAATCAAAATGCATACATAATGCTCTAACAGTACAACTATGAAAACCGCATCTACTGCAAGCTCAACTTCTTATCATCCTGCAAAGGGGTCATGGGCAGATACCAGGGCACAAGGGGCGATAGCCCCCCTTTTATTTTGGGATCCCCCAGACCTCCTCTGGTTAGACTACAGGTTCCTCTAACCCAGTTTTCCGACCCCGTTTCCAACCCCTCTTCCTCTGATTCCTGGATCCGCCCCTAGGAATAGGGACAGCAACATGACATGAAGCTGGGGTAGAAGTGGAATCACTTTCAGCACTTACTTGCTTGATTCTCCCCAGTACCAGACTTGGTCTTTCAAATCAGGGAGTGGCTCTGGTCTGCTAATGGAACTTGACCTAGTGGGTGTTCTACTGGGTCTCGGAGGAACTGCTAAAGGTAGTCAAAAAATACAACAAATCACAAGTAGGCGTAGGCTTTATAATGGGTAGAATGTAAAAGCAAGTGTCTGTATTTGCTGATCCTTTTCTTTCATTCCTTCCCTTATTCTTTCCTCCCTCTAATCCCTTCCTTTCATTCTTTTGTTCTCTCTGTTTCTTTCCTTCTGTCTCTCTTATTTCTTTCTTATTTCCTACCTCTCTCACTCCTTCATTTGTTTGTCTTTTTTTCAGGTAATAATATAGCCTCCTACACAGACACCCTTTGTGCCTTCACTCAACGTTTGCATGAAAACACTAAAGACCTAGAGACACAATGCAATGCTGCCTGCAAAGTTGATTCCAATGGGATTTTTAGGGGGATCGCATTTTATTGGCTGAGAAATCATCACAATGTTGAAATCAACACCCCAGAAGTTGAGCATGACGTCACAAAAGTAGAACTTGTTTCTACTTCTGTGACATCATGCACAACAGTTGCATGGGTAGAAACATGGTGTGATTTCCTCATTGCAAGCAACATTGCAGTGAACATTGCATCATGTGTCTGAACCTTGAAGACATCTGTGTAGGAATCTAGTAATCTAGCACACTATCAGTTCTTTCTTGCCCTAGAATGATGACAAACTACTCCTTAATGCTGTTCATACCTGGTGGTGCTTCAGTAGGCACTTCCTCTATAGACCACGGTCCTTGGTTTATAAGAATATCAAGAATCTGAATCTGGATGTCGTGGTTTATAGCTAGTTTCCTAAAGATGAAAAGGATTGCTGTGCCATTAACCTTAGGAGGTAGGGGACAGGGGTGGAGAATGGAGTCAATCAAATCAATAAGTTAGGGCAAATTGGTATCCCATGATTGGTATCTCATTGGGTTGACTTTCTTATTCTTTGCCACAGTATCAAGTGAAACCATAAATCAATTGCAATTAAAAAGTACAAACATCCCTTGTGGTTTCCTATTGTCAATTGTCAATCAATGGTGCAACAGCCTTTTTTGAAAATAGTGCATAATTTCTATCTATATACACCGAATGCAGTCTTCATTTACAACTCAAAATCGCAGTACTTCAGTTACATTTCCAATTCCTATGCGCACCTAAAAATTATGGTGTTCAGCTTTCCAATAGAGAAAATAATGCCCTGGGATCCCTGCAGTTGTCACATATGCTACATTGTCTGGCTGCATTAACAGCATGGTTGGTCCTTGTGGCATAGTGCTTAACATATCGGAGTGTCTAGTAAATTTTCCAATTAGGAATTAATTATCACTCACATCAGACTCAGGTGACAGTGGAATTATTACTGAATTAAGAAATATACAGGTGAAATTTGTTATTAGAGTGTGTTTTTATATGTTGCTGTTGATGTACACATTGATGGAGCTTGCTGGGCAAGCCTAAGTCTGACATCAGTGATAATTTATTCTTAATTGGTAAATTTATTAATTTACTAAAGTGTTATTTTTTATGACAATGTTTTTGCAATTAGGTGTATATACTGAACACAATTAATTCAGTTACATTACTTATTCTTTGGTAGTTAAAGGAGTGGAGTTGGATTAGTACACTCAGTGTCACAGGGGAGGGGAGGGTTGGTCATGATTTTAGCTTACTTTGAATCTTTCTTTTTTGGTCTCAACAGAATGTGAGCAAATATTCTAGATAAATCCTTGGAAGACATTTTATTGTAGTGTTGATTATTACACAAACTATGAGATAAAAGGAGATAAATACAAGTCAAAAAAAGACAAAAATGTGCTCCTAGATTGGGCCCAACCCTAGCCATGTTTGTGCTCCAATCTAGAAGCAAACACAATGGTTACCATAACAGCTTGAGTTCCATAGTTTGATCCACAGAAATCTCAGACATTTCATCCAACTTTTGTCTACTGTCTATTTGCACTCTCAACCTTTTTGGAGTGGGTGTACTTTCAGTGGTGGGATTTAGGTGGAGGGTGTTAGGGGTGTAAAAACCCTCCCAATAAAGACAGGAAAAAGCCATTCTGCATGCAAATGCTATGGGTGTGCACCCCCCTAAAGACATGAAGGTGCCCCTTCAGACTGCTACAGTGCCCCTTTCACAAGTGCAGCCTTCCCTGGAAAGAATCCTAGATCTGCCCCTGACTTTCAACCTTATCCAAAGAATGCTTTGATTGGACTTTCATTACTTATTCTTTGACTTTAACCTTTATGAAATTCCTACTGCTAACTGTTTATCTGTACTACTCACCGATAAAAGTGCTTCATTAAATAGTTGATGACTGACTTGTTTTCATGAGCAAGTGTATCTAATTCTCTTAAGAGATTGTCGATACAATTTGGATTACCTAAACAGACCATTAGATACATTTCATGTATTAATAAGTGATTACTGGTGTTTGCTCTCACCTGCTGTTAATAAAATCAAGACAGTGGAATTTGAAATAAATTTACTAATTAAGTTCTATTTGTAAAATTAGATAAACTTTATACTAGTCTTTCTGTGACAATTTTTTCTTAGAAGGAGAGGCAATTGTATCACTGAAATCCTGGAATAGCTCCTTCTGTGTGATGCAGGAGGGAATATTTTGGTAGTCTAGAGAACTTATTGAGGTAGGGGGTGAAGAGATTAAATTCCACTGTGGGAGATGGAGGAATATATAATATTTCCAAGAGCAGTATCAGGGCTCAAAATAGTTGCCCTGCCAATGGCCAAAATGCAGGTCAAATTTGGCAGGTGAAAACAAGTTTGAACTGCAGAATTGAAAATAAAATGGCAGGGAAAAGTTTGCTCCACCAAAAATACCTTTCCTGCCAAAAGTAAAACTGTCTTGCCATCTTTATTTTCTATTGTGAGCCCTGAATACTCAGAGCAAATGTTCTCCTTACTTTTACAGATTTCTATGAGGTCATCATACTTGTCTTCCGTAAAAAGACAGGAAGGAAGTTCCTGGAGATACATCTTTAAGACAGATGCAATGCAATGAGGGTTTTCCCATTCCTGATCTTTCATGTTTACAGATTGAGGATCTATCAAAATACAAGAGTCAATAAGCACTTTAAAATCAAGATTTTATGACCATTATAATCATTGAAGTGCAACCCTAGAAACACCTCAGGACAATGGAATTTGCAGCTTTCAGATGGATGTGGACCAAATTATAATGGTTGTTGGTTTTACATGTTTGACAAATCACAGAAGACTAAATTGATTGACAGCCATCTGAACTACGGTCTTGTCTGAAACTGTAAAGTCTCACTTCAACAATAATAGTTATAAAAATGGAGAATATTTAATTGTCCTTTTTTAACAAAGTATTTTTCTAAATTTTCAGTACCGGTACTTATTATACATTAGCACTGCAATCAATTTTATCAGCGAAACAATCTCTGGGGTTATTTTCATCAGGGCATGGCCAACTCACAGATCAAATTGGAATTTAGCATGCTGGGTTTTGCTGAGGGAGGAAAACTAGAGAACCTGGAGAAAAACCCTTGAATCAAGGGAGAGACTGCACAAGAAACTCTACACACATGAAATGCCAAGTACAGGAATCAAACCCAAGACAGACCCAGAGAGGCAAGTATGCTACTGCTACAATATTCACTACTAAGACTAGGTTCTATATAGACCCTAACCCTAATGACGTTTCATACCTAAAATACCACAATCCTTTTCAAAATCTCTTTTCATATTCAAATGTTAAAACTCCTTTGTTTGTGAAAATTAGCATAACAAAAAAGCTACCAAAAGGGATTCTGAAAGTGTAGGTATAAAACATTATGCTTGAGGGGTATTTTTCCCTGCATCATACAAAATGTAAATAAAACATACTTTGGTTAAGAGCAGAACGCAAGGAGTGTTTTTCTGGTCCTTCTGGGGTAAAACTGTATATTCCTTCAACCCTGAGCCCTCTTGATTCAATAGCTTGAACACATTTCATCACCACAATAGGCGCTGGTCTTGTGGATGCATGGAATGCGCCACTTAATTCTATGCCAAACTTGGGATCTGAAAAAAGCACGAAGATGTGATATTTAACCTGTAAATCATTGAATGCTGACATCTCTTCATCTGCTTGAAGCAATTTTCAAAAAAAAAAAATTACATGTAACTAATCATTTGTTATCATAGTCATCACCAATACACTCAATATTACCAATTTTAATTCTGCATCAGCAAAAGAACTATTATCTACATTCAAAATGTTTTTATCATTGTCTTCATTAATAAACAGAAAAGACTAGAAACTTTCCTTTCATCCATCCATTCATCCATCTGTTCTTTCCTGCACCCCACCTTCCATCCATCCCTCCTTCCATCCATCCATCCCTCCTTCCATCCATCCATCCATCTATCCATCCATCCATCCATCCATCCATCCATCCCTCCCTCCCTCCCTCCCTCCCTCCCTCCCTCCCTCCACTCATTTATTTGTCTTTCCCTTCTTCATTCCATCCCACCTTTCTTCCTTCTATACCTTTCCCATATTTGTACCATCCATCCATCCATCCAACCTCTTCCCTTCCATCCATCCATCCATCCACCCATCAACCCTGCAGCATTCCCTCCCTCTTTCCTTACCCCCAACATCTGAATCTCTTGCTCCCTTAACTCTTCTCATGGGACACACTGGTATGCCATCTCTTTTACACACCCTATGGCAGCAGAGTCCACAGACTAGGGAGTAAACAAGATGTATGGCAATTAATTGAAACAATTTAAACTGAACATTCAGACTGACATTGATTGTGGTGCTTTGGTACTCAATAAATGGTAATAATTTTAACAAATTTATGATGGTTTCTAGTGGTAAGTACTCTTATTTCCCATAGTTTATGCCACTGAATCATCAAAATCACTGTGGATTCAGGAGGCAAAGCTGAGTGATCCATTTAACAATTTTGATGATGCAAATGGTGCTAACTGTGAAAAAATGAGAGGACATACCCCATGAAAATATTGTAAATTTTTTTTATGACAACAAGAAAGCAACAAAAACAGGTAGAAATGCTGTGAGGCCAACGAAAATCCAATTTGAAGCACATGCTGTGCACAAGCTATCATGCAATCAACTATGTTTTTTTTACCACAGCCAATCAATCAATTAGAATATGAAATTCTTAACAGTTGTTGTTAAAATGTTCATACCTGTGCACTGTAATCCCTGTTCATACAAGCCCCAGAGGCACTTCCCACATTTGTCACACCACTGTAGACTGTAAAAATTCTGCACTTTGAAGTAATGTTCACCATCTGAACCTTTAAATGAAGTACAAATAACCATATTAAGGCTTGAATTTAAAAAGATGATGACATAGTATACTTTGTCCAATGTAAAAAATTGTTTGTTTTGAATGTTAGGAAGAGAAAAAATTTGTTTAGAGTCATTGAGGATCAATTTAGAGGGTTTTATTTTGGTAAACACTGGAAAAACTGGTGCCCGACACCATTTTAAACATATCTTGAAGCAGCTCAACAATTCAAGCTGACTTTCATATGTAGGGTACAGCACATAAGTGCAATAATGTTTGCAGTATTCGTAGATTGTTTTAACCTTACCTTTTGCAGCATTTTGTACACCACAAAAGATATTAGATTGCCTCTGTAGAAATGTGAAACAAAGTAAAATTTTTTGAAATAATTATCATATTAATGGCAACATAAGGTGATGACAATGATAAAAGTTATTATAGTATATATAAGGTCTCCACTACAAAGAAACATTTTAGAGATAAAGGCAAAAAGTTTCTTATGGATTTTAAGAACCTTTTAGAATACAAGTTTTGTTTTAAAGACAAAAATTGTTCTAAAAAATTACTAACCTCTGGGGAGTCACTTGAATACAACTCTTTAATAGCATACAACAAGGACTGTTGATGTGCACGATCAGCCACACCTATTTGAGCCAAGCTTTCTTCATTCAATAAGGGTAGTTTAGAACCATCTACTCCAAAATCTCGGAATGCTTCAGCATAGGTATAATAGTTTGTGGTGGCTAACCATACCATGACATCATCTACATTCCATTGGTCCATGGACTAGGATTTAAATTGAGAAAATTGGGTCAAAAAATCAAAATAAATTATGCACTATTGACTGTCAACTCATCATTAACCTCCTATCAACTTACTAACACTTTACCATTAATGGAAATATTAAGGCCAGTTTACATGGTACTGCTTATAACTGTTGCGTGCAAGGTGTTTACAACATGATCTGGGGAGGTAAACTCTAGGGTAAAAGTGTCAGGTATGCTTGTTGTAAATTTTCTTATAAAATTCATGAATAATTAATGAGCAAAACATAACCGTGCCAGAGTCTTTAAATCAGATAAAGAATCATCCTCATTTGCATTCCCCTTTAACTTGGATTTTCTTGGCCAAAATTACTTAATCCATTTTAAAAATCAGTACAACATGGAAATATAGTCCTAGACATTTCATAAGTAATATAAAGTATTTGTGATGGACCTTTATGGGCATAAAATATTTAAATGCCCATAAAAGTCTCTAGCTCATACTTTATATATTACAAAGATACCCCTAAAAGATACCAGAAGTCTTTTAAAAAGGGTGTGGCTGGACAATTTTTAACCCCCAAAGATACCATACAAAAAGTAATAAAATGTTTAAATCATTTAATGACCGAGTTCGAAGACATCACAACATTTCTATCATAAAAGGTTTATGAAATATAAAAAGCCATGGGGCCCTTCCATTTTCAATACCCTAATAGATACCAAAAAAGACTGAGATTCTAAATTTCAATTTCAACCCCCTAAAAGTTACCAAATTGCTGATTTTTACCCATAAGAGAGTAATGATGAGCATACCTGATACTTCTACCCCAGAGTTTCCCCCAGGCAACATGAATTAGTGCATGTTGTGTTAAACAGATGGTCCCAGATTACTTGGCTTCCTCAAATATTTTTGTTCTAAAACTTTTTACTAGAAACAAATACCAATACTACTTACTGTTACTAATCGTTCATAACCACATTCATCTTCAAAACTGTTCTTAATGCACTGAAAATCTTTCAGATCTATTGCACATCCCATGTGACATGATAGATCACATTCTGTAGACAAAAACAATGAAATTAAAAACAAAACTGTTGATAATAACGCAGCAAAGGAACAGCTTGGCTTAGGGTGTGGGACTCACAAACCATGCATTTTGCTGGTATACAGTCAAAATAGACCTTATTCCTTATTTTCCCATTACAGGTCACAAGCCATTCCCTTGGGGCTTTTTCCTTTGTTTAATGGTAATACTTGAGAAGATACATTAATGTGGATAAACCTCAAACAAAGAATCGTATTCCCAAGAGATCTGTGGTGGGAAAACATTATGCCCAAGCAAATAAGGTCTTTTAGGGACCATTCATGTTTTTATTGGGATGGGGTAAGGAGCTAGTGGGTTTCCAGAATCTGTCTATGAACTTTTACCTGACCTGCCAACCCTACCCTTACTCCCCTCCACCATTTCCATTAAAAATTAACAGATCTTATACTAGCGTAACTTGTGAATAATACAAATATGAATAAACTAGTAACTATAAAAAATTGTTTTATCCAATATTTTTTAGGCTAATTCATGTTGTAGGTAAGAGAGATGCCACAATGTTCTTTGTGATGAACTAATGGATTTATTAAAAACAGTATGTTAGTTACCTTGACATTTATAGTACTCTTTAACTCTACCCCAAATGAAGTCTTCACCTGCAAAAAAAACACAATTCTTTATTTACACCTTGTGTCATCACAACCATGGATTTTCCAGTTAGGTCTGGCTACCATTAGCCATAGTTTTTGACCCTCTTGGGAATGGTTGGAAACTAACAATTTGTTTGTCATTCATCAGGGCCAAAAATGTGTGTGATCTAAATATGACGGCCATACCTCCATCAACATGATTTTCCAGGCTCTAAGGAGTTGACAATGTATCCTTTAAACCCCTCCTTCCATCATTTAATCAAATTTTAAGCAGTTAAGGTAATTCCGTAGAAATAAAACCGCACATGGAATTTTCATGAAACTTCGCACGGTAGTAATTTTTGAGTTGTTTATCCACAAAATGAAATAAAAAATTGGGGTCACCGTGTTCGTTTTTTGCGCTGATAATTTTAAAGTACACCATCTTTTGAGTCTTAAGGGCTAAACAGTCTAAAATAGAAATCGCAGCAAACAAAATTCACTTCTTGAATCTGAGTATTTCTAGCTCTTTTTCACTCTTTGCATAACAATCTAGCAATATGATGTTATAAATTGACATGAAAATACAGATGTTAAGTGAGAGAAGGTAAAACGGGATGATAGTATGTACCCTCATAGCAGTGTGAGAACAGCTTTCAACGACTCGTTTAGGAAAATATCTAAAAATCTGGACATGGAATCTTTCCAGTAATTACATATATTATAGAAATTCTTGTTTTCGTTGATTTGAAGAAATAAAAAAACATAGGTGCCCGTATTCGTTTTTGCGCTATTGTCTTTTTAAAGAGTTAATCTGAGCGTAAGTGCATCTGTGGCCGAGGGTGGACAAGGGCGAGTTTCAAGATAATGCCTAAAACATGCTTAGTTCGAAGTGCTCAACAAAATATTGTTTAGATATTACTTTTACTCCATTTCGAGTCACATCCAATGTAAAGAAGTGAAATGGAATTTATCAGTATTATGTGCAGCAGTGGTGTGCAATGCAAAACTACGGAATTACCTTAAGTGAAATATTTTACGGCATCAATCCCAAATATCTACCACATTTAATAGAGGACATTACATGGGCCACCCAGAAATATGGATTTTATCTTCAAGAATTGATAAGCTCTCTCGTAAGTGAGCACAGCAAAGAGTGAGAGATTTTCAACACAATCACATTAATCATGATAATTATCGATCATGATAAATATCAATGGATGTTACCATGGTGACAGTATTTTCACATGTAAATTAATGTTATTTTCACAAGTTTTTTTTAATGTTATTTTCATGGTTGAAAATATCAGTTTTTCACAATGAAGAAAAATAGGTATTTCATCAATAATTATATAATAAATTCACATACATTTAGACACTAGTTTTTTTTGCTACCAAACAAGCTATTCACTGCCTGATTTAGTAAAACAAAACAGTATCACATTAAAATGTGTGTTTTTTACAGACAAATACTAGTGCATAAAAGGATGTAAATACATAAATGGTGTTCATGCTTTGGGATTTGTGCTGTAATAGTGATAATAAGTCAATAAAATTATTGTACATATACACAGTAATTAAAGCACCCTTACATTTGTGACAGAATATTGGTACTGCTGTACAAACTTTAAGCAATTTGTGGCCATCTACAAACAAGAAGAAAGGAACATTTAAATCATAACAATTTTGTAAGTAATGTATACAATATGGGCGGCCGATCTGTATGGGATATACAAGCTTGAGCCACAGGCGAGAGATTGTATATCCCATACAGATCGCATGCGAATATTGTATATGGCTTATGATACGTCTAGGTTACCTAGATCGTGTTTGACTAAAATTTTGAACATACATGCGAATTCGACTGAGAAAATCAGCTTTAAAGTTTATGCAAATCAGGACGATTTTGTATCAGATATACAAGCTCTTCCACGCTTATGATTTTCTATTGTTTTGGCCTCATTAATTATTCATGAGTATTATAAGAATAATTCTTCCTTACAGGAAGTTATAAAATTAAAATAATAATAATAATAATAATAATAATAATAGTAATGAAAAATAATCTCTACATTAATATCTACTGTACCTATTTATGCCTGACACCCTAACATTAATATCTTATATAAAATAAAAGCATGTAGTAAGATGTATAATGTTACATAATGTATCACATAATGAATCCTCTTCTTTTTCCAATTATTAATTCTAAAGGTAACTTAGCTTTAACCGTTCATTAAGTAAGGTCAATCAAGGTCAAGAAATTTGATACTGAATTTTTTTAACTATTGGAATTGTTTAAGAAAGTATCAAAAATAAATGAAAACATTGTCAATAACTTCAAATTAATATAGGCAAGTTGCACTGAATTTTGCTTAAAATATGCAAATTTGTAATTACTTTGAAATATTTGTTTTAAGTGCTTTAATGATGGAAGGAATTCACTAGAATTTCCTACACAATTCCTAAAATCTTTGAATAATTTCAGAGTAGTTAATGTGATTTTCTTATGTCTGATGTACAAATAACAAATGATTAATAAATTCTAGTGATATAAAAATTATGCCACATACAATTATTTTGACAATACAATTATAATTTATTGGTTATTGTGAAAGAGTCCAACTACATAAAAGCTGAATCTATTGAAAAATCTTAATAATATGAAACCTAAATTGTCAATCAAATCAAATTAAGGCCCAATACCTCTCACGTTTTATCTAAGAGGATTAATATTACTGTAAGCACAAAATTGAAATGATTTTGAAATGGTTTACAATTACTTCCGTTTAATAGAAAATGAGTGAAAACTGAAATAGGGCCAAGTTGGATTCAGTGAGGGATTTTAAGTTGTTTTTTTAAAGGATTTATTAGTGTGAATTCTTGAATAAATAAAGATAATTCCAGAAAAAAATTGTCATGTGATATTTGTAACTTGATGAGTTCTTCTCATCTACCCCGGAAATCATACACATCTTAACAGCATAAAAAATTATTTCTGTCATAGATATTACTCCTTTAAAACCTCCTTAATTTTCCTTTAAACCTAGAAAAAAAGTCGTCTCGCAGTGCAAAAGCAATAAAATTATTTTAATTTTCCGTGTGAAAGAATTTTTATTTGACGAACAGTTTGCAGATTTTTGTAAAAGATAAACAAATCAAATGCATACCTTGGGTCGGCTGTCGTGTTGGTCTAGGAGGAACAGGAGGCGGTTTCTCAGGTTCAGGCTCTTCTTCTTTCTCTTCAATCTCATCTACATCTCCAATATGCTCCACATAAGTCCCAGGAAAGTCTCCATGTTGTCCCGTTCTTTGATTTCGTCCCACCAACCAGTAGCTTGGATCTCCATAAGGCTTTGCAACTACTAAAATATCATCTTCTCTTATGGCTATTTCTCTGTCATTCCTGGGTATAAAATCATATAGAGCCCTGAATTGGGCCCAGCCTGTATCCATGATTATTTTCTGGGGAGATTTGTTTTAAGAATTGCTTTGACATCGAGAATTTTCTTCATGTTTTAAACTCTTGATCTTTCCTCCCTGACAAATGGCCGCCATTTTGTACCGTGCTAGTGACGTCACGCCAAAGCCCCCGCTCTTGTTTGTCAGCGGGCGTTACCTACCAAATAAAACCAAAATTTTTTTTCCTCTACCTATATAAAAAAAATATTTAGACTTTGTAAAAATACTTGGAAGCACACCCATGCACCTCTGGTAGACTTATAGACTTCTAATGAACCAACGCATTGCTGGTGGACCTACGCCTCTGGTAGACCCACACGCCTCTGGTGGACCTACGCCTCTGGTGGACCCACACGCCTCTGGTGGACCTACGCCTCCGGTGGACCCACCTTAGATGGACCCACACGCCTCTGGTGGACCCACCTTAGATGGACCCACCAAGACCCACTGCTGTTTTATTTCGGCCCTCAGGCCGAAAGGTTACTGTATTCGGTTTGCCAACCCATAATACTTACTGTGCCTGTCAATTAGCTGTCACTATATCTCTTCGCATCGAATCATATTCGTCGAATAACATACTTTAGTAGGCGGGAGGAACTTTGAAGTTTGATGTGGCGACAGAACGTGGTCACTGCATGTTCACGGGTAGACCACGGACAGATAGCCTGCGTTGCATCCGAACAAACTGTTTGTTTAAATGAGCAGGCTACGTTCAACGTTTAACTCTGGTACACAGCCTTATACGGCTAAGAGGATCAATTTGTTATTTTAGATTGAGGGGGGAGGGGAGGGGATGAAGTGGTGTCTATCGAGGAACATAAATTTATAAATTACTAAGAAATATGAGAATGTAATTTTATCTTTGCTCAAAATCCTTCGTGGATTAAAAAAAGTTGAAAATAACACCAAGAAAATTGGTGAGCAGAAAAAAAAAAAAAAGGTTGAAAATGCGACCCTTTCGAGATTTCGACTATAGAATTTATGCAAAAAATCAGTGAACACACTAACCATACCCCCGAGACATTCCCTTGAAAGCTGAGGCGCAGTATGGAT